>WBNQ01043126.1:8951-28880 GCA_013401375.1 Spizella passerina | reverse complement strand
ACTTTACTGTCAGCTGGAATCACCAGTGCAGTGTGGATTTTGGCATAAGTAGCACCAAAATATGCTGGCGGTCACCTAATTGAGGAGGTGTATCTAAAAACTATTGGGTTTTTAACGTTTTGCTGAAGATTGATTTGATTTTTTCAAATTATTCTACAAGTATTTTGGACTTAGATTCACCTGTTGAAATTTTGTGCATCGTTCTGTCTGTTTCCACTTTTCCTTCTCCAGTCAATCAGTTAGAGTCTCAAACATGGAATTGTTTCTTAATTTATTCTTTGGAGTTAAGCTGTGATTTATTCTTGTGCTATTTATCCTTGAACAAAACATCAGCATTACACCAACTCTTTGGCCTTTTGTGTCACTAAGGGTGATGGGCCCAATGTAGGCCCTTCACATTCTTTCTGTCATCACACAGGAGGATACACAAGACATTATTTTACACCCACAAAATTCAACGTACACACTACTCTTATGCTATGATACAAGGTTAGCTTTGTCTATCAATGTCACCAACAGGATATTAGAAAACTACTCTTACAGTAATTGCAAATCATTTTCATTTTATCGTAAGATTTCTGTTTAAGGAAAAGATTACCTTATTTTAAGCCTTGGACCACTTTAATTTCATGCATCTAGCTTTAAGCATTCACTCTGCTGTCCAGTGCTGAAAACAAGCAAAGAAAAAAACCTCTGTCTTGCCTTGCTGTCATCCCAACCATTTTCTTTTGATCTTTCAGCTGGTGGAGTGTGGAGTGTGTGTGTGGGTTAACAGGTCTTTAAAAAAAAACAGAAAAACAATTTTTTTTAAAATAATGATTTAACAATTTCCTAATGTCTCTGATCTGTAGGTCATACATGATATCTTACTTTACTTACTGTACTATTTTATCTTTAATTACATTACATCTTAATCAGAGAATGGAAGGGATGTCTAAAGTTCATCTAGTCTAATCTCCACACACATTGTGATAGGTTCACATGGAGCAGGTTGCACAGGATCCAGGCAGCTTTAAATATCTACAGAAGAGATACCACCTCTCTTCTTGTGTTCTTGGGCAGACTGTTCTTGTGTTTTTTTCATTTTCAAGCCAAAGGAGTTTTTCCTCAAAGTCAGATGGAACTTTCTGTGTTTAGGTCAATTTAGGCCCATTGACCCTTGTCCTATTACACCATTGTAAAGAATCTGGCCCCATCCTCTTAACTCCCTCTCTTTAAGATTTTTTTATGCATTGATACTATCCTTTCTCAGTCCTCTTTCTCCAGGTTAAACAGGCCCAGCTCCCTCTGCCTATCCTCATAAGACAGATGCTCCTGTCCCCTAAACATCTTTGCAGACATCTGTTGAATTCTATCCAGGAATTTCTAGTCTTTCTTGCCCTGAGGAGCCCAGAACTGGACACAGCACTCCAGATGTGCCTCACTAGGGCTAAACAGATGTGCAGGATCACCTGCCTTGACCTGCTGGCAATGCTCTTCCTGATGCACCCCAGGATCTCACTGGCCTTCTTGACCTCAAGGACAACCTGCTGTTGTCCACCAGGACCCCCAGGTCCTTTTTCAGAGGCTGCTTTCCAGAAGGTCAGCCCCCAGCCTGTGCTGGTACATGGCGTTATTCCTCTCTGGGTGCAGGACCCTGCATCTGCCTTTGTTGAATGTCATGGGGTTCCTTTCTCCTTAATTCTCTGGCCTGTCAAAGCCCCTTTGAATGGCAATAAAGCTGTATGGTCTATCAGTAGCTCCTCCAGAACACTAGATGAAGGCATACTCTGTCCCTTCATGCACATCCTCAATTAATAAGTTGAAATCTGCATCAATACTCCACAGCAGGCCTGACAGCTGAAATTTAAACCTTTGGGTTTTTCCATGTTGTGTCTCAGAATGCCTTTAGTGTTGGGAATGTACTGGCAATTTTTTAAGAGATCTTCTTGGAGTGCTTTAGAAAATGTGCCAGAGATTGAGGAATTCACAGATTTCTACTTTCTTTAATATGTAACCTCATATACATACAAGGCTGAACACTGGCCTTTATTGGTCCAATTTCTACAATCATAGCCAGCACAGAACAAATTTGTGATATCCTGTCTTTCTATAAAGAATACCCTCCACCTTCCTACGGAGCACTATGAAATGGAGAAAGGAAGAGAGATAAAGTTCTTAACATTTTGTGCTGGCAAGAGGTACAAGATCACAGAAGCTGACTTTTATACAGGCTTTAAGATTATGTACAATTCCCAGCAGACTTGATTTTACCACCGATTGTGATTTTTTTCCCCTCCGGATTCTTTGCATAACATTAAGCAGCTCTGTAATAAAGTTACATGACTACAAAACAATAGCTGCACTCTGCCTATGTCCACTGTCATTGCCAGCCACCAGCTAAATGTGAATCCTTCATGTCATTCATAGCTCTGCATGCTTGGAAGAAGGACTGGGTTCAAGTTAAGCCTGCATTATTAAGAATGACAGGTCCAATTTTTAACCATACATCCATTTGATGATTTTATTTTTCCACTGCCCTATAGAACCAAGATTCTGCCCAGTGACAATGTGCAGTACTGCTAAAATTAATTTTTTCCAATGGTATCATGGCCACAGCAAACCTAGAGGAATAGGACGACCTTTGTGCAGATATGTGCAGGTCACAGCACTCTGCCACTCTGCTCTGCTTCACCTCTGTGTGCAGGCAGGGTAATGAAGTATGTGAGACTTGACAGCACGACTCTTATTATGACATTTGTGTCAGTGTCTCTACTTAGAAGAACTGAATGGACAGGCAGAACAGAGGGGTGGTATGACAAGCTCATCATATACATTCACAAACAAAAATATGCATCTTATTTTAGGCTTACCAGCAATCTCTCTTTATAATAAGAGGAACAAAGTAAATGTTCAGCTCACTAGTAAAGGGAACTTTTACTGTACCAGTAAGATATCAATTGTATAGGCATGGCTCTGGACCAAGAGAAAGAAGGTGCTGTGTGAAGTCTGATCTTATGAAACACATTACAGAAACTGGAAGATTGAGTAAGTATCTAGTCCAGATCAGACACAGTCATGCTGACCCTCTGTGGGTTTACAGTCACATTAGCAGCTGTCATCCTCATTGGAAATATTTTAAAATCCGTGACTAACCAAAATAAATTACTATCATGAGTAAGCCTCAATGAACAGAAGCCATAACATCTAAAGTTACACATACACACTTGAGCTGAGGAAAGTGGCCATTTGCATCCTTGTTTGTCAATAGAGAGCCAAAGGCAAATTCATTCATCATGCCCATATCAGATTTCTGATCTGAGAAAAGAGGAGGTGAACTATAAACTTCCTAAGTCTCTCCTTTACTGTAGTTGCCACCTGACATGTAGCCTTCAGAACTTTGGAAGTGAGGAAATTTCATTTTGTGCTTCAAGGGACAAGTCTCCAAAATATAATGTCTCTGGTCAAAAAGTGCATTCTTCATCCCAAAAACTGAAGTTGTGTAGCACAGAAGCAGCTGTGCCACAGCCATTGCTGAGGTCCACCAGGACTATTTTCTTGGAAGCTATTGCCTCCAACAGTCTTCAGGATTGCACAACATTGGTCTGCAGTAACATGCTTCTGCTTAGGTATCTACGGCATGTCCTGTCAGATCTGTAACTAAAGCAGACACCAATCAACAGCAGGAAAGAAAAGAAAAATCTTGCAGACATGGCACAAGCGAGTGGGAACCATTCAAGACAGGGTTTTTATTCTACCTGTCTTGTTGCCTAATTTTACTAATGTGTTGGTTGTTTACAAGCTTTGAACCGGACTTGTCACAAAAGAGTAATGTCATAAACTTGGTCTCCAAGTGGAAAGCTTTTCAGCAATATTTTTCTGTTATCACTTAAGCAGCTCATAGTAGTTAACATATAATTGAACTTTCTGTAGCAAAGAACCACATTAAAGAAATACTGCACCAAGGACTGAAACTCTATATGTCTTTTTTCTTTGTCGACAAATTACTGTGATGATAAACACCAGCAGATATATCAGAAAGCATTTGAAAGAAGGAAAATGTTATATTTGCACAAATTTTCATCATTCAGTTTAGTCTCAGAAACTGAAGGAAAATCAGAGCTAATGGAAGTGAGTGCAGCTGTTGTATTTCTTTAGTCCCATGGGCAGTGCCATGACAGACACTCCTCTAAGTGCAGCTTTTGCCCAGCATTTCATGTTTCCCACTGAGCCTATCATTCCCAAACAGCCTTCTTGTCATTCAGCAATTTTCAAAATCAGATCCTTACCCATTATCACATTTTACATTACAATAAATCCCCTGTTATAATGTTAACTCACTAGTAAATGAATTTATATGTGGTTTGCTTCCTCTGTGAAGTACTTGAATCATTCAATACACTGAGTTCATAGTAACTTATTCCTCTATCGTTATGTGGATAGATTAATACATGGACCATGATGCTTACACAAAAATTGTTAGAAGCAGAAAATTATAAGATATATAAATGTAAAGTTAAATCTATACATGTGCTTTGGAAAGGCTTGTAGATAGTTTTCTTAATATTTGTGAACTCAGGGTTTTGTTTTTCATCCACACAACTATAGCCATGATGGCACCTTCAGTGGCATTGGCTTTAACCAAGTTCATTCCTTGCCTCCTGCCTGTGTCAATTTCTTGTTAACCTCACAAAAAGATGCAAGGAAAAAGACTGGTCATTCTTGCCAGCTGCTCACAGCCTGTTGTCAGTATTCTCTGATGATTAATATCTTTGCACTGAATTGCAACTCTATAAAATCTGGTCCGTAAAACAGAGATACAATATTAGAAACAACACTTAGGGTGTCCTAAGTGTATAAAATAGGGATTGCATTTCTCAGAGCTGGGGCTGATTTAACCTGTCAAATAGCAGGAGACCTTAATGTTCTGGAAGCCCTTGCTACACATTAGAGAGAGGCACTTTCAGGGGTGGTGCTCTGCCAGGGTGACTTAAACATCTGGTTTAGAAGAAGGTGAATTGCCAACTAGACTTGCCTCCATTCTTTTGTCAGGGAGCCATCTGCTCACTCTTTTGCTTTACACTTAACTTTATCTAGGGTGAAGTTAGTTAAGATCACCCTTGTCTTTCACAAAAAAATGGCTGAATTCAGAAAATTCAAGAGCAGCACAGATCTATGCAAGATCTATTTTTATCCCGAGTCTTAATAAAAAGTATTCACCTAAATTTTTACAAGCTTTTTTTGCTAGAGCTTTGGAAATATCTTGACAAAGAGCAAAGATCTTAATCACATTTCAACTTGCCTATGCCATTCTAAAAAGATAGATGTCTTGACACTCAAATAGCAGAATATTCTGTTTGATCTTAGTCATGATTATGCATAACACACTGGAGCAGGCTTTCAGTGCCCTGTACAAGGAGCCCACTGGAAGAAACACAGTGCATGTCATTTACTGATGTAATGCTTACACTTCTGACTGTCACAGTGTTAGTAGACTGATTTATCTGTCCTTTGGGAAAACTCTGGGATGGGATTTGAAAGGTCACTGATATCAGTGGATGTCTGTGCCACATTCTGAAGTACAAAGAGCAAGAGATTTGGCGGAGGATTAGAAAGGAGTTGCACAACAAAGATTTGGTGATCGTATCTGTGGTAGCAGAAATATTCTACAAAAACTCTTAATATGCTGTCTGTAGAGTTACAATTTGAGCAGAAAAATATAAAAGCAAGAGATAACAGGAGTAAATACTGCTTCAAGTCAGCACATCATCTCTTATTCACCAGTACAGAGACTGCTGGACTAAAGACTGTAGCTGTATTCACAACCCTGGGGAGTTTTCCCTGTGAATTCTCTGGCAGCATGGCTGCTTTAGGAGCTTGCTGGGAAGCACAAGAGGGCTCCTGGTGTCTCAGGCCCTCTTCCTGAGGGGCTGGTAGTCAGTGCCTCCATGGCAGCCAATCTGGACCTGTGAGGGCTGCAGGCTTTGTGGTGCCATCCACTGGACCCCACAGCAGGACCCTCTCTGTCTTTAAACATTGATGAAACCTCATGGAGAGGTTCCTCTCTTGTTTATCTGTGCTTTGTTCCTGCTGAATTTGCAAGTAGGACGGATGGTGGTTGCAAGGTGACAGACACTTCAGGTGGCACTGGTCCTAACTTGAAACATCCTTCAGGAAAAAGGGAAAAAAAAGACACCTATGTTGCTCACACTGCTAGGGACCATATCTTGAATTGACTCCTATTGCTGTTTGTGTAAGAATGATAACTTGGTTGTAAAAAAAAGAGGCAAATAACACAGAAATATGTATTCTGAAGACAATGAGTTTATAGTATCAGCCTGATTATCAGGAAAACTCAGGTCAGAGTCAACAGAAAATACGTGGTAAAAAATCTGCCTTTGAAGGGTGATCTCAGAAAAATAAGGTCTAATTCTAGGAAACAGGCAATAAACAACCACATGTCAGCTTCTTTGTGAAGTAAGGCACAAGCTTGAACACAAAGACTGCTCTGAATATGCTCTAAGTTCTGTCATTTTAAAGCAATGTTCCTCCACTCAATATAAGTGCATAGGTAACCCAAAGCTCTTTGATTTTATCCAAAAGACAGTTGCTGCTTGAATAGAAACTTAACCATGAATGACAGAGCTGGGAAGTAGAGCAGAACCCCTCTCAGCAGGTCCTCCATAGCTTGGCCCATCTGAACTGTATGGGCTGTACCCATTGCAAATTATTTTAGTCACCAGACATGGGAGAAGACAAATAGTAGGATTTATCTATTGTCTGATAGAGGGAATAATTATTTTTGTGTCACCAGGAAGGGGGAATTCTCAGATTTTTCTGTATTTTAGAATTTACAGGCCACTAGACATCAGGAGTTCTGAGATTTTATTCAATGAGATACACAGCAAGCAAATGTTCTACATGAATTAGAATTTTATAGGAGTTTTGAATAGTTAAGCATTTTGAATGTTCTTGGGATCGAGTAAAAGCAGTCTATTTTTCCTTTTCACCTACCATTATGTCCTCTCTACATACTCAGTGTTTCTGCACAATTCTTCCCAAGATTCAGCAATGTTCTCTAAACTCTCGATTAGACATTTTGGAAAATGTTTCTCCAACACAATTACTAATGTAAAACTAAGGGCAAGAGTTTCCACTCTCTTTAGTTAATGGTAAAGCCCCTGTCAAACAATGCCATTGTTTCCCATTAGACAATTGTGGAAAAGTATCCCTACAGGACAAAGAAATATTTCCCTTCCTAATGAGACCAAAGGAGCAGTTTTCAGCTGCTGAAATAGTGTTGTACCCAATGGATTTGAACTACATAGAGAAATCCTGCACCTGTGGAATGCAATCCATGCAAATCTCTGACCAGTGTCAGCCTCTTGAGCTTTACCATGACAGCATGTGTCACAAGGTCCCAATCATCCCAGCCTCTGTCAGCAGATCTCTGATTTTACTCGTCTGCTAGACTCTTACTATATAAGTCATTGAGTTCTGCAGTTTTCTAAACCTTTTAGCTTTTAGCTTGTTTGCCCCTACATTAAATGCAAGATAATGTATCTGACTGCTTAAAGATTTTATTGTCAAGACATAAAACTTTTTCCAAATTATTGTCTTTTATTTTTAAGGTTGAAAAGTGTTTGAATAAGCAAATCTGATTTGATTTTACCTGATACTACAGCTCCATGACTAATTTACTTTTATTGTGTCATAAATGAACTCCATGACCATTTTACTCTTAGTTCCGAGTGCATTTTTTATGAAAGCAGTCTATAAAGTTTTGTTTGTGAAGCAATAACACTGAACATGTTGGCATAAGTTACAAAGCCCTAAGTGGTCTGGGACATGTTTTTTTCTTTGCTTTATCTCTTAAGCCATTGAGTTCACCTGGAGTGCTTCTGTTGTCAGTTCCAGTTCCAGTAATGGACAGGAAAATATTTGCCAGGAAAAATGCTCAGTTCTAGAACTTGTTTCCAGCTGAACTGCTAGTCCTGCTAGACCTCAGGGCACAGAGCAAAGCGTTTTTGTGTTTCTTCATAAGAAAATCCACATACTTCTTATCTTAGGAGACTTAGTGGGGAAATTGGTTACACCTGAAGTTTCTAAAGGGCTTTTGTGCTTGTGGATATTAATTAGCTTTGTGATTTTCTTTTCTCTAGGATAGTTGGTAATACATTGTGAATTATTTATTAGGGTTTTTTTGAATGTAAATCCAACCAGATGCTTGGGCAGTGGTGACATATTTCATAGATATGAATGTCAATAAATAAATAAACAGCTGTGGGTGCCTCTAACAGGCAAGATTCAGGAATTGTCAGAAGAAAAAAGGTAAAAACAGAGTGAATATTTTGACATTGAGTCAAAATGGTCTTTTTGGCTGATGTCATAGCTTTTCTTTTCTTCAATATCCTCTGAATTCTTTTGTGGTATTTCCCAATAAACTATGTCAGTACTGCAAGTAGTAGGTGCCATTTCTGGAAGAACATTGAATGGATTTTGCAAAGTGCTAAGAGCATACTGGTTACAAGGACCCACCTTACAAAACCAACTTCCATTCAAAATATTTTACCCTCAAAGTCCAGGTACAAGATCTTGAACTTAATAAGGGAAATTTTATACTACAGATACAGCCTTCTGCTGCTCTGTGCAAGCAATCCAAGAGCAGACATGAGCACTTTTACTCATCATTTACAGCTGTCCAACAAATACTCCCTGTAAATGTATTTCAGGCTACAGGTGGTTCATGAACTATTCAACTGCCTTTGAGTATGTGCTTCTCTCAAGGCTCTGTCTCATATTCACTAAGCAAACAGCTGTGGTGGCTAAGGCCTTACCGCCTCTTCTCCCCCATCCCAGCTGTTTGTTACTGACCCTTTGCCAGAAATTCTTGCTCCCGTTCCAGATACAGCAAAACCTGCTGCACCTCAGCTGCTCCAACTCATAATCTGGTGTCTTACTGCAAAACAACTTCTATTGCTCAGTTAAGCTCATGTACAGGGCTGTAAAATGGAACAGCTGAGGTGCAGTTAAAGGCTCTTTTCTGCCAGCTCTTTAATTGGGAGCTATATCTTCTTGAAAGATGTGCTGATTTAACTAGTTCAGCAAGGCCTACCAGGGCTTGTACCTGCAAGACCTACATGGTCTCCTGGCCATGTATTGGCCCTGCACTGCTTTTAGCTGTCTAAAAACATTATAAATAAAGTTAAGAAGTTTTGATGCATATAATAGCGCCAACTACAGTAACAGCACATCATTTGACAGCTTTTTGTTTTAACAACCTGCATGGTAGTTACATATATGAGTATATTCACTTTAAAAGTAGAAATTCTCTACTCTTCTCTAAGCAAGCCCCTAAAATTCCTTGAACAGCAAAGATGTATGAACATAAGATGAGAAAATTCAATCAGAATTTGCAAAACTATTCTCAAATGGTTTTGCTCACATCTATCTTAACCTTAATATTAAAGCAGACAGAAAAAAAAAAAAACCCAACCTTGGTGTTTTTCAATCTTTTCAGAGTAAGTGAAAAGGGTGTTTCTGTAAAAGTAGCTACCCTGACTTAGATTACTGTGCNCAGCACATCATTTGACAGCTTTTTGTTTTAACAACCTGCATGGTAGTTACATATATGAGTATATTCACTTTAAAAGTAGAAATTCTCTACTCTTCTCTAAGCAAGCCCCTAAAATTCCTTGAACAGCAAAGATGTATGAACATAAGATGAGAAAATTCAATCAGAATTTGCAAAACTATTCTCAAATGGTTTTGCTCACATCTATCTTAACCTTAATATTAAAGCAGACAGAAAAAAAAAAAAACCCAACCTTGGTGTTTTTCAATCTTTTCAGAGTAAGTGAAAAGGGTGTTTCTGTAAAAGTAGCTACCCTGACTTAGATTACTGTGCAGTAAGTATTTTCAGGAATATTCTATTCAGGCCTGCCCTGTAAAAATCAGTGCGCAAGGAAAGATCATACACAACACATATCAATCTTCATTAACTGGATTGTACAAGAAATACAGCAGCTAAAAATTTGGTCAGATATGTATGTTTCCAGGGGAAGAAAATATCTTCTGCTCCAACTGAAGTCAATCTATTACTATACTACACAAGTTGTAAAACATCCAGACAGAAAATTCCCAGGAAACTAATCAGTTGTTCTTTATAACTGACAGTAAAACTGCACCACTGTTGAATTAACACCTGCCAGACAAACAGGTCAGCAACCGAAACACAGCCCAATTTGCATTGTTTTACAAACATAATGCGCTGTGAAGTAGATTAAAGCAGCTGTTTCTTAGAATAAAACTGAAGAGAAATTCAAATTATTTATACTGTTAGACTTCTCCACATAAACAGCTGCTTCAGACCTTTTGCCTTGAGGGAAAGTACAGATGGATTTTGCAATACAAAAAGCACAGTACATGGGACTTCATTTATTGGAAATAACAACATTTTTAACAGGGAAAGATTAATACCAATGATGATGCAGCTTAATAAGATTTTTATGAAAACAAGTAACTTTTACTAGCATGATCGCAGCTTGGGACATAGGCATGTTGGATATGTAATTACTCTAATTACAGGGAAAATTGAAGGAATTTGACTATAATTGCCCTGTAGCTATTTGTCCTGAGTATGAAATCCACCACACCTATTTTTGCAACAGCAGATTTCCAAAGGGCAGAACAATACTGGTGACTCTCCATTCTGCTATATGGTTATTGATTATGCTTTCAGCTAACAAGAATTAGTGCTTTCTGAAAGTAGCCCCTTCCTCCAGCATTCACTTCTTCTGCTGCTGTGCCATTTACTCTGGCTGTGAAACCCAGGAAGAGAGAAGGTGTACCCAAATTTATTATTATTATTTATTATTATTTACCTTCAACAGTTTTGCTTTGTTTTGTTATTGCTTCACTTCACAGTTACAACAATCTTCCATGCAAAAAATGTATAATGCAAAAGCTTTTATTTGTTCCCGGAGCAAGCTGAAGCCTTTGAAGCAAAAAGTTTTTAAAAATAAGCGTATTTTATCATTCCTTAAAATTGCCTTTGGACCCTGAAATTACACATTCACAGAAATACAAAATGGTTGAGGTTGACAGAGATTTCTTGGAGATCATCTAGTCCAAACCCACAACTAAAGCAATTGGCTCAGGACTGTGACCAATAGAGTTCTGAATATCTATAACTACAAAGACTCCACAACTCCTCTGGACAATCTTTTCCACCTGTTGTTGCACCACCTTCACAGTAAAAGTATTTTTTCTTAGCCACACACGGTAAATACAGATTCATGAGAACATGTAATGTCTTAATTATTGCTTAACAGAGTAACCTTTCTGTTGAGTTTCATTTTTCTTCTACATGCTTTATGGACTCAGCCATTTGTCTTCTGCTGGTACCCTCCCCTATAACCCCCAGTGGATCCATTTAACCCTATTTAAGTTGACACTCTTCCATTTTATTCAGTGGAGGTGATATTTTGTACTAGGGGAATAAATCCTAGAGAAACTATTCTGGTTTTACACTATGCACAAATAGAATTAGGCTGCTCCCATCTAATCTAAAATATACCTCAATTATTATGCAATTAACATCAAAATGTGATATGATTCATGGAAAGAGCATTCAACAATTAGCAAGTATATCTGGCTACAGTACCTTAGTAATCCTCCTGGGGAAAAAAAACCCCATAATTAATATACTTCTGTAAGGAATCATCTGATTTCCTATTTAAGTTTTCAGGTTACTGGAATGACCCATAAGGAAATTCTGACCATTGAATAGCTTTGCTTTCTCTGTAGTTTTCATAGCATCAATCCAGACAGTAAAGCAAAATCAGGCAGGTAGAAAGGCCAAAACATCTTATCTCAGATACACTAGACTTCCGTTGGTATAAAAGAATTTGGAGTCTCAAGCTAATTTTCCATCATGTAGCATATATATCATTCAAAACAGCAGGAGAATCACAGGTTAGGACAGGCCTGTGAAATCTTTTCATGAGTTCAGAATATCTGCCATCACTGTGGTTCTGGCTGTTAGGAGGAGGGGCTGGAAGTAGGAATATTCTCTTATCTTTTTAGAGTCAAGACTCAACATTTTCTGTTCCAGGTTGGGATCTAAAATTTACCATCAGAAAAAGCTAGATCACCCTTATTAGCAAAATTGTACTTGTTTGTTTATTTATTTATTTATTTATGAAGGAACTGAAATGAGATTCATCTGACATTGAATCTCCTCAATGTACCTCCATGGTCTTTGATGGAAGAAGTATAAGATCTTAAATAAATACTTGAAGCAGACAGCTGTCTAAAACACACACACACAAATGCAAAACAAGCAAAACAAATAAACAAACACAACAATACCAAAAAAAAATTAAATAAAAACCAAACCAAGGAATACCTTGACAATTTATTACAAAGCTCTACCTGCTGTTTCAAACTGTGTTGCATCCCCAGTCATCAGAGGGAGATCTGATGACTGATCCGTGCAATCCTCCTCTTAACTTTTTGTTGTCATACAGTGGCATGGATCACACACATCTGTGTATACAACTGGTGGTTGGCTGTACTTAGAGTCAGCTTACAGAGGCGCATACAAAGGGAGAGAAGACAAGGTGGCGCTTGATATGACCTAGTTTGCAGTCACCCAGAGACCCAAAAGCTAATATTCTCCAAAAGAAAGGCCTACATGTGAAGAGTAAATCCATATCTAAACAGCAAACACAGTTAGGTAAGCCAACTGGCAGTCTACCTGCATGTGCTCCCTGGGAGAGGATCACCAGCCAGGCAGCTGCAGAAGCCTGGCAGGTTTGCACACACACATACACACTCTGTCAACACCATTCACACAGGAAAGGAGAGGAAAGGAAGGAAAACTGAATCTAGATCTTCACTGAGATGTCCCCTGAGCAAAGTGGTGATACATCTCTGCCTCCTCCCAGTTTATTTCTTCTCCCTAGAGCAGCTTTTCCAGGTCAGTAACAGACTGTGCCATCTGCCCTGGCTGGGAGGAATATGGTGAAAACCCCAGAAGAACAGACAAATCCTGGTAGGGGGAAAACACTGCTAAAAAGCAGCTCCTAAAAGCAAAATGCTTGGAGTGAGTTCTGGTGTGAGTCACCAGCCAAAAGACAAGGCAGAGCAGCACAAATGTTGTTAAGGTGGATGCATGCCCAGTGCGAAGGGGACAAAATTCCCTTTTTGGTGCCACTGCACAATAGCACAACTGTCCTGTACCTGCAGGCCAGCTTCGCAGGTAATGATACTTTTACCTTTCACAAAACCCACAAAGTGCCTTCTCTGAGCATTTTCCTCCTAATGCCCTTAAGGTATTCAAGCTACTGCTGCTCACAGGCAATGCATTTTCACACTTGTGCTCTCTTCTTTTCACCTTCCACCTCACCACCCCATCTGAGTCCTAAAGGGCTATAATTTGTTTAGTGGTTGAGTTTAGCCGTTCTATAGAGACAAGAAAGTATACCTGAGCTTTTAGCAGCATGACTCACTTGAAAGCTAGTTTTCATGCCCAGCACAATAGCTGAAGTCAGGATCCATTTTGCATGTGCTGTAAGAGGGTTCAGAGCTGCCTTGTTGTAGGAGGATGTAAGGGAGCAGGCAATTACAGCCCACAGGTACAGGTATCCTCCTACCCTGACAGGCTCCTGCAGAAGTCTTTTTCTGTGATTTTTTGCTCATGCATATGGGAATGACTGGATTTATAGCAGTTCTCAGGAGAGGCAGGTACTTAAGGATTTGGAGACATAAGGGCAAATTCTTCTCTTGAACCCACATGGTGGATTGAAGAGGAGAAATTAGCTGTATGAAATAAAGCCAGGTACTGTGACTCTTTCTCGTAGGTAAATATTTCTTTAATTTTTTGGTATATCCAGCTGTGGCCTGTAGCAGAAAGGAATATCTCATAATGAGCTCTGTTATAAATGGCTCTGAAACACAGAGTGTTGGAATGCCACTAAAAATATTTTGTCTGTGGCTTTTGCTAAGGCTCAGCTCCTCAGGAAATACTTTCATTGTTTAATGCTGTCATTTTGTACATATCCAATATTTTCTTAATCTGTCACTGGGAATGGTTTATTTATAACATATAACAAGCTTATTTTCCAATTGCATGCTGTAAATATGTCTTAACAGTCTTGCCAAAAAACCTAAGTATTCACTATAGCTGCTCAGTTATAGACATTTAACCGCTTTATTAGCTTTTAAAAATACCAGAAGTATGTTTCAAATCCTCCCCCTTTTTTTCCACTGAAATAGTGGACATACAAGTTTGAGTCAGGATTTAGCCCTGAATTTGTCATTCACATCTCTCCAGAAGTAATACCAAGGGGCAGAGGGACTTAAAGACACCTACTCCATGTTTCTTACCTGACACTTAAAAATTTGCCACTAGCCCATGATAAAAGCAACTTATGGAGCTAGAAAACAAGGAAACCCTCTGGTCTTGCTGGAGCATCTATGGAGAGACTTCAGTGCTATCTTAAGCTGTCTTTTGTTCTCCCCTGGAAGGTATGAAGGGAGCAGAAAAAGACCCTCCCTTTCTGAGGTCTTGGGATTGTCATATAGATTTCCTGCTGCATTTTACAGCTGGCATCCAGGTAAAGCTTATAAAATGTGTTTCATAAGCAGTACAACATATTCTGCCACAGATCCTGTTTGCTTGGAGGAGCTAATTGATCAAAGAGTTTTGTACTCTAAATGTTGCTAAGTCTATACACGTGTGTGCCTCTGTGTATGTGTGTGTGTGTATGTAGAGGATAAAAACGAAGCTATGTGGAGTACAGAGACCTTGCTAAAGCATTCATACATCTGCCAGCAAGTCTGCTGACAGTTTAGGGTTTTTTAATATATTTACACAGCTGTAATATATATAGTTTTATGGGGAACATTTTCCGTCATTAGCTTTCCAACAGGTTAAGAAGGTTATTCATAGATATATCTACACACAATGAGCCAAACTCTGCTCTCAGCTGTAACAGTAAATACAGAGTCACTCATTAAAATTGATTGCTTTTCCTTTTTTTTTTTCCATTTAACTTGTACCTGGTAACAAAAAGGAATTTGTCCTCCCTGTATTCCAAGATCTCAGCAAGACTGCTGACCTTCTGTACTCAAGCAGATAATCTGATGGTCATGTCTGTGTCAGAGCAGTGGAAACAGCCTGCCAGCACTTAGTGTGTTCTGCAGTCATATGCTTTGGCTGATAAGATGATAGGAATCAATCTTTCTGCAAGTAGTGTCCAAAGGTTGTCTTTAGGACTGTTTTTAATTCACAAGTGCTGCTTCTACCTTACTAATGTCTAAAAGATAGTCAAGAATTTCCTCAGATATATATTTCTTCTGACTAAAAGCCATATATGCACTTGAGTCACTCTTAGAGCAAATTTTCATTAGAACATCATTAAAATGTGGCTTGTGATATGGGCCCAAAGCTGATACTGCCTCTGCAAGTGGAAACCTTTAGTAAATGCACTTCAGTGCTTAGAAAGTAATTCCAGGTTTCTACTACTATCGTATAGACTGGAGTTTGTTCTTTGTTGAGTCACTCTTTTTAACTGATATGGTTAGACAAGTTTNGCATTTTCACACTTGTGCTCTCTTCTTTTCACCTTCCACCTCACCACCCCATCTGAGTCCTAAAGGGCTATAATTTGTTTAGTGGTTGAGTTTAGCCGTTCTATAGAGACAAGAAAGTATACCTGAGCTTTTAGCAGCATGACTCACTTGAAAGCTAGTTTTCATGCCCAGCACAATAGCTGAAGTCAGGATCCATTTTGCATGTGCTGTAAGAGGGTTCAGAGCTGCCTTGTTGTAGGAGGATGTAAGGGAGCAGGCAATTACAGCCCACAGGTACAGGTATCCTCCTACCCTGACAGGCTCCTGCAGAAGTCTTTTTCTGTGATTTTTTGCTCATGCATATGGGAATGACTGGATTTATAGCAGTTCTCAGGAGAGGCAGGTACTTAAGGATTTGGAGACATAAGGGCAAATTCTTCTCTTGAACCCACATGGTGGATTGAAGAGGAGAAATTAGCTGTATGAAATAAAGCCAGGTACTGTGACTCTTTCTCGTAGGTAAATATTTCTTTAATTTTTTGGTATATCCAGCTGTGGCCTGTAGCAGAAAGGAATATCTCATAATGAGCTCTGTTATAAATGGCTCTGAAACACAGAGTGTTGGAATGCCACTAAAAATATTTTGTCTGTGGCTTTTGCTAAGGCTCAGCTCCTCAGGAAATACTTTCATTGTTTAATGCTGTCATTTTGTACATATCCAATATTTTCTTAATCTGTCACTGGGAATGGTTTATTTATAACATATAACAAGCTTATTTTCCAATTGCATGCTGTAAATATGTCTTAACAGTCTTGCCAAAAAAACTAAGTATTCACTATAGCTGCTCAGTTATAGACATTTAACCACTTTATTAGCTTTTAAAAATACCAGAAGTATGTTTCAAATCCTCCCCCTTTTTTTCCACTGAAATAGTGGACATACAAGTTTGAGTCAGGATTTAGCCCTGAATTTGTCATTCACATCTCTCCAGAAGTAATACCAAGGGGCAGAGGGACTTAAAGACACCTACTCCATGTTTCTTACCTGACACTTAAAAATTTGCCACTAGCCCATGAAAAAAGCAACTTATGGAGCTAGAAAACAAGGAAACCCTCTGGTCTTGCTGGAGCATCTATGGAGAGACTTCAGTGCTATCTTAAGCTGTCTTTTGTTCTCCCCTGGAAGGTATGAAGGGAGCAGAAAAAGACCCTCCCTTTCTGAGGTCTTGGGATTGTCATATAGATTTCCTGCTGCATTTTACAGCTGGCATCCAGGTAAAGCTTATAAAATGTGTTTCATAAGCAGTACAACATATTCTGCCACAGATCCTGTTTGCTTGGAGGAGCTAATTGATCAAAGAGTTTTGTACTCTAAATGTTGCTAAGTCTATACACGTGTGTGCCTCTGTGTATGTGTGTGTGTGTATGTAGAGGATAAAAACGAAGCTATGTGGAGTACAGAGACCTTGCTAAAGCATTCATACATCTGCCAGCAAGTCTGCTGACAGTTTAGGGTTTTTTAATATATTTACACAGCTGTAATATATATAGTTTTATGGGGAACATTTTCCGTCATTAGCTTTCCAACAGGTTAAGAAGGTTATTCATAGATATATCTACACACAATGAGCCAAACTCTGCTCTCAGCTGTAACAGTAAATACAGAGTCACTCATTAAAATTGATTGCTTTTCCTTTTTTTTTTTCCATTTAACTTGTACCTGGTAACAAAAAGGAATTTGTCCTCCCTGTATTCCAAGATCTCAGCAAGACTGCTGACCTTCTGTACTCAAGCAGATAATCTGATGGTCATGTCTGTGTCAGAGCAGTGGAAACAGCCTGCCAGCACTTAGTGTGTTCCGCAGTCATATGCTTTGGCTGATAAGATGATAGGAATCAATCTTTCTGCAAGTAGTGTCCAAAGGTTGTCTTTAGGACTGTTTTTAATTCACAAGTGCTGCTTCTACCTTACTAATGTCTAAAAGATAGTCAAGAATTTCCTCAGATATATATTTCTTCTGACTAAAAGCCATATATGCACTTCAGTCACTCTTAGAGCAAATTTTCATTAGAACATCATTAAAATGTGGCTTGTGATATGGGCCCAAAGCTGATACTGCCTCTGCAAGTGGAAACCTTTAGTAAATGCACTTCAGTGCTTAGAAAGTAATTCCAGGTTTCTACTACTATCGTATAGACTGGAGTTTGTTCTTTGTTGAGTCACTCTTTTTAACTGATATGGTTAGACAAGTTTTTAGAGCAAACATTCTTTTTCAGCTGTGTCAAGAGATTTTTAAAAGCTGCCTTGTCAACTATCTTAATGTGGTGGTTCCATGGCTGAAGGGACACTGTGTCTCAGCACTTGCCTGCACTGCTGTTGCTTTCCACTGCAAGAAACTTGATGGATGAAAAGGAGCTGGGGAGGACTATGTCAAACCAGAAATACAGGATCTCCACAGAGGGTAAACTGCACAGTTTTCAGGATCATTTTCATTTATGCATGAGGAAATAATCAAAGTCATCTGAGAAACTTGGGATGCACTCCTGCAGTATATTAGCAAACTAAGCAGGCTGTAAGGCCAAGGTTAGATGTTGGCAAAATTTGGATGTTGCCTAAACTGAATGATATCTCTATCAAAGCAGTCTTTTCTCTTTGCAAAAGCTAGTTACAAAACAGTGAATTCCCACACAGTGTGGCATTCCATCTCATTGCAGGACAAGCTGCAAGACAAACATGGAAATCACTGAAGTGAATTAGACTGGAAACTATCTTCCACAGGGGCCAAATCTTTTCACATATTTCTACTCTACCAGACAGAACTAAGCCCTGACCCCCCCAGTTTAAATCCCTCATTAAACCTGGAGTGAGTTCCAAATAGGTCCTAGGTTTCCAATTAATTATGGGACTTCCTTTCAATATAAGGATTGGGGTGAAATATGGGAATGTTACCTATTTCTACATTTGTTATAGTTTTTCAATAGAAGCCACTAAGTTTAGATTGAAGCACGTGCAGTTATCAGCCTCCTACACCCTGCTCTGCCCAGTCCTCCCACTGCCACCTCCAGCCACCCCTACCTGTCAGCAACAGGGACAGGAAGGGGACACGAGCAGTGAGACAGACACAGGGGACTACAAAGGCTCACAGGGTGCTTTGTGCAGTGCCTGCGTGCCAGCAGCTGAGCAGCGAGCAGGTGGGAGGGATGGTTCAGGTGGGACATGGTCTGAGTGACGATCTCACTGCCACTCAGTGGGCTCTGCAGCTGGGCTGCTCCCCCCCAGGTTGGCTGCATGCACTGCCCAGGCTGGAGCTACCTGCAAATCCCAGCTGCCTTCAAGGCCTGCTTTAGTTTGCCTGAGCAAAGGTATCCCCGAGGTCTGGTTACACAGTGGTTTCTGTCACGTGCAAAGGAGGAGGGAGGATTTTTCAAGGAAATGGTATTAAAGTCTGTGATAAGATGCTGAGAAACCCAAACATAAACTCCCTCAAAAATAATAGTAACTGTGTGAGAAATTCTTCATTTCAAGTGTTTGTATAGTGTAGCCCCATATAATGTTACAAGCTGTAGTCCTGAGTGTTGCAATCTTAACTATACACCAGCATGTGTTTTTAAATGTAATGCGTTTTGATGTCCTGTTTGCATTGGACTCACTACTGTAGGTCTCTGCAGGACACTGTTTACAAAAGAGATTACCAAAAATAAAAATTACAAAACAAAGTGGTGTAAGTTTCAGAAATGAGAGTAGGAATGCCTCCCTCCGGAAGTTTTTGCCACAAGTCCATACATAAATAAGGCCAAAGGGACTCATTATAAATCAAGTTATTTTCCTATTATCTCAGTAATATGGGGGATCAAGAGCTATCCTGGTCTTATTTTGCAGGCTGAAACCTGGAACTAGTTTAAATCTACTTTAATCTAGTTCACAGTTCATGGAACAGCTGTATTGAAACAGAACTTTTTTGAGTTGAGTTCTGTACCTTCTAGATGAAAAAAAAAACCATGAAAAGTACTTCTTGTTTATCAATAATTTATCTTTCTGGAAGAAAGACAAGAAAAGGTAGCACTGGTAAAGTTAGCTCCTTTCTATGCCACCAATATGGACTCAGCTCTGGCTTTTGCACTGGCTTACAATTAAACATGTTATTAGTGGGACGAATATTAAATTTTCCTGTCACTCTCTTTCCTACTCCACCACCCAGATTTCCAATTTATTGCACTAAAAATTTGCAGTTCAATACGAGCTGCTCTTGCTTTATCTCTTTTCTCTTTTTCCTTCCTTCCTTCCTTCCTTCCTTCCTTCCTTCCTTCCTTCCTTCCGTCCCTTCTTTCTTTCCTTCCTTCCTTCCTTCCTTCCTTCCTTCCTTCCTTCCTT
>WBNQ01043122.1:4658-17048 GCA_013401375.1 Spizella passerina | reverse complement strand
AGAGAAAGGATACTTACAGAAGGTTTAACAAGATAATAATTAAAACCTCCTGACTCTCTCCAGAGTGCTGACACAGCTGGATGGTGATTGGTCATGAAGTGAAAACAATTCACATGTTGGATAAACAATCTCCACCCACATTCCAAAGCAGCAAAACACAGGAGAAGCAATCAGATAATTATTGTTTTCATTTTTCTCTGAGGCTTCCAGCTTCACAGGAGACGAAATCTTGGTGAAGGGATTTTTCCAGAAAAGATGACAGCGACATTATTTCCCATTGCCTTGCCCATGTGAAGCACCAGTGTGCTGGAACAGGGATGAAATTACTGATGGAAGGCCCAAATATCCCTTGCAGCCACATGGCAAGGGTGGGATGGGAGGCACAACAGGAGTACCAGGTGCTGTGGCAGCCCAGATGTGATTGGAGGACGTTGAATTCAATCAGTGGAGTCAAGCATTTGAACTCTTTATTCAGATAATACACAGCTCTGATCACAAATGATGGTTCTGGCCATACATTGTTGTTTTCACCTATTGACTCTAGTGAAATATTTCTGTGGTTGGAGATAAAAAGAAAACTGTGTGTTGCACAGCTATAGCACTGTCATTTCTGTTTAGTTTCAGGCATGTTGCTGAGCACATGATACATCCCAGATTTGAGATAAAAAAGAACAGTTTTCCTTTCCTAATGGAATAAGTTATTTTAGTATTAAGTACAAGCTAGGAATTGGTGTCTGTTTCCAGTTTAAATATAAACAAGGTTCATTCCATGAAATTTCACTGTGAGGCAGCTCCTGGAAAACTACAGAAATGGGAAAATCTGCAGATTCTTTTAATGTAAGTTGCTCTAGATGCTTTGGGAGTACAGAATCAGCAAGGACAAAAAAAACTGTTTTGTGGAATAGATGTGCTGGTTCATTGCAAACTCATAAACAGATAAGAACAAGCAAAGATTTTCCAGATAATGGTCTCAACTGAGGAGAGCTAATTGAGCCAATTAGCCCTTGTGATGTAGCTGCCTTATGACTGATCTGAGCAGCCTGTGGTGGGTGGTGATTTATGGCCCCTGTGTGAGCAGAGCAAGCAAAGGCACAGACTGCAGAGTTGGGCAGGAGAGAAGTCCAGAGCGCTCAACTGCAGCACAGAACTTCGCAAATCAGGATGGCAACAGAGAGGTTTTGGGTGCCACACCAAAGCCAAGGCTGAGGGCTGTGCTCTGGGAAGGGGATTGAGGAGTGTTGGGGGTCACTGGGAGGGTGCAGAGGGCACTCACTGGCTCAGGCCTCTCAGAGAAGATGAGATGGGAGCCCAGTGACCCATGGAGGATGTTTTTCTCTTCCCTGGTGGAAGCAGTGGGAGAGCAGCTGTATCCACTGTCCCTGATTTAACAGGGTTTGAGACACTGCAGGGTGTAAATAGCATCCCATAGCTAAATCCAGATTAATAAAGCTATTGTAAAAGCAGGGCAACCCTGATGAAGGGAGAAAATGATGCATCTGACTCCACTGATATCAGAAGGCTAATTAATTACTTTATTTTCCTATATTATTCTATACTGCATTACATTACATCTAAACTGAACCTGCCAAGCACCCAACTCAACTGCCCAGAATCTCGTGGCTGTCAGCCCACAGTCCCCACACACACCTGGATTCAATTGGTCAGTGAATCACAACACTCACACCAGAATCCAATCACCAATTCCCTTCAGGTAAACAATCTTCCTCAATGCATTCCACTTGTGAGCAACACAGGAGCAGCAATTGGGATAAGAATTGTTTTTTCTTTCTCTGAGGTTCCTTGCTGCAATTCCCAGAAATATCCTTGGGAAGCTGTGCCTTGTTGCCAGGTTTGAGAGAAGCCTGTCTCACAGAACACTGATCTGGGTTTCAGTGGGGCTGGGACAGGAACCTGTTTCAATTAATTTGAGTTGGTGATTAGTCTGAAATAAACAGGGCAGGAGACTTTTTCTCCTTCTAATGCCTTTATTATAAGTGATCACTTCAAGATTGGGAAGCCCAATGGGTCTGCAGTCTCCATCAACACTCCCAAGGTGTCTAGGAGGAGAAGGAATGTGCAGCTTTGTACCCTAGGAGCAGAGCTGGGGGTCCCACTCTCATGACAGCAGTGAGAAAGCCCCCATGTTTCCCAACTTCTGAGTGGCTCCCTGCTCAGGGTCTTGGTTCCAGATGAGGTCTTGGCTCGGGGTGAGGGGCAACAAAGGTTCTGAGCATCTCTGCAGGGTCATCTCTGTTCCTTACATCCAGACATCACTCTAATCTCTTCATTCTGCATTGGCTTATTGTTTTTGGGGTCTTTTTGGTAAGTTTGATGAGGCTCCTTCCCATGGCATGCTGGTCTCAAAGCTATTTTGCATTCTCTCTGATGCCCTCCCATGTCCCCTCCCCTCACACAATTTAGCCTCAGGCAGGGCCTTACTGATACAAAAGGAGCAATTAGCTACAACGACCAGTGATTACAATAACAAGCAGGTGGAACTTCACTTTAGCAGCAACTGGATTAACGGATTTTGCAACACTTTTTTTTCCAAAAAAAATTGGCAGATTTTTTTATTCATAACAGTCAGAATTTCAGAGACACTGCCAACGATTTTTAGGTGAGGAAACTCTTTCCCTGAAAGGATTTCTGGTATTGAGAGAACAGCAGAGACCACAAGGACTGAAAGTGCTAGGAAGTGGGAGAAAGCAGGAGGAAACACAAGCCCCTAAAACCAGCAGTATGAGAGGAAGCTTTCCAGTGACACAGGTTGGAGGGGAAGCCTCACCTTTAAGGGATTTGCTAATACTGAGTGGGATGTTGGTGCATTTATTCTGGCTGCATGTTTGTGCTATTCCAGGCTTCCTGAAAATCTCCTTGTCTTCTTCCCTTTTTCTGAAAGACTTGTCATTTTCCTCACAGATGTTGTAGGCTGCAATTTAAGAGGTTGAGGGTAGGAGGACAGATATAATTATAATGGATGTAATTATGGAAAAGATGATCACATAAAAGATTAAAGAGCGGAGTGTTATGAAAGATGGCTGAAAGCAGGCATTTGCCAGAGTTCATGCCTGTGTCTGTGTTTCGTGTGTTGACACTTTATGAATGACAGAGATGGGCAGAGTCTTGCTGCCCATAACTGGTGAAGTTAATAAGGGAGATGGATGGCTGAGTGCACGTGCATCTAATTAGAGAGGTGGCTGCAATGCCCTTTTTGGACAGAGAAAGGGAAATATGGGCAGCACTACTACTGCCCAGTGAATGGGTAATGACAGCAAGGGGAAGTAAGAGAGTACTGTTCAGGAAGCAGTGAGAAAAACATTCTTTAACCCCAAAGACTCTTGGTAGAATATCCAGATGTGGGCAGATTGACTTTATGCTGCATTTCAGGAAATGCTCAAAGGCACAGGTGGGGAACAGTGTGTGGAATCCCATATCCTCTGAACAGAGAGAGACATGTTTCTCCCAGGAAAATCCGGGGAAGCTGTGGGAAACCTAGAGGAAAGAATTCAAACAATCATTGTCTCTCTTTCTGTTTCTAGATATGGTTCTCCAGAGTGTGCTATTCACAGTTCACCATTAGTGTGAGAGAAGATTCCTAAAGGCCAATCAGGTCTTAGGTCTACCATTGTTTCTATAAGAACTGTAGATTTCTAATAATAAATTGTCTTTTCCTGCCTTCTGATGATGGAGTCTCTGTATCACCTTTGGCTGTCCCCAATACCCCTTTGGTGATAGCAGTGAACTGTCATTCCTATAATGACAAAAAGGTATCCTAGCCTAGATACCTGAACAGGTTTTCTAGGAACATTTTGAGAGAAAAACTTGATTTTTTTCCTAGAATGAAAATTTAGTAAAGCAAAGCTTTGGCAGTTAAAGGGATTTCTAGAGACAAAGATCTGAGGAGGACATGAACATCCTTGGTAAAGAAAGTACCTTACAAGTTATGGAAAATGACAGCCTGCAAAGGGAGAAGGCAGCCAAAAGCAGTGCTTTTCTCTTTCTTCTGTTAGAGAGTATTTTTATACAAGACCAGATTAAAATGGTTTGAAATAAAAACTTGAGCCTTTTGTGATGGCTAAGACTCCGGTGGAGCACAGGAGTCTTTCATATTGAGGCCTGGATGTTCCTTGATGTCCTGTCATCTTCCATCTTTCTGTTTATGGCTTAAATAATCTAATTCCTGTAGTTTCATTCATGTCATTTAACTTCCTCTCACCATAAAGGAAGTTTAATTCAGCATTAACAGATTATTTAAAGACTGTTTTTATGTCTGTATAGTATTGGTGCTTTAAAATGATTTCAGAGCTAAAACTTCTTGAAAACTATCTGCAGAAACATGCAAGATAAATTACAACCAGTTAATCTGAAAAGAGGAAGAAATAATGATAAATACAGCACTAAATGAACACTTTGGGCTGGATGGTGCCTGTGCTCCTCCCTGGCACCTCTGTGCCCTCTTTACCTTTCTGTGGCCCTCTCTGTGTGTTTGCCTGTGGCATCAGGCTGAAGGGAGGCTCTGCCCTTCCCAGGACAAGACCTGCTGTGGCCAGTGGCTGCTGCCTCCAGCCTTTGGCCTGAAATGGTTTATTTCCATGGCAGTTGTTCACTCCTGGGCTGGCTGAACAATGCTGGTGTTTGGCTCCTCTGCTGTGCTTTGCCTATAAGGGCAGGGCAGTGTGAAGGCACAGGCTGTACCTGAGCGCCTGGGGCTGTATTTTCTTCCTCTTTCCTATGAATGATTTTTCTATTTGAGATTTGCCTCTGAGGGACAGTTCCTATAATAATGTTTTCTGCCGGCTTTGTGCCCGTGTTCTTCTTTTACACATGCAGTTCTACACCTACAGAGCACAAACAACTGAATAATACATTTTTCAGTTCTTTTCAGGCACAGTCTTATGACATGAATTTGCAGAAGTGTTTTCCTAAGGAGGTTTTAGGTAGATTACTGTTTTCTATAAATTAATATTTTTCTGCAGATGTGGGCTTAAATTGGTTTTCTTGAGGATTATGAATCTTGTGAATTGTTTCAGTGATGCTTTTAGGAAAATAAACAGATAAAATAGAAATAAGAATTGTTTGTGCCAAGGCTTGATAGATGTTTCCTTGTTTCTGGAAAGACACAGGCAAATGGCTGGTTTCTTCTTTTTTTTTTTTTTCCAAAGCTATTGAGAGGTAGCCCAGCACATAATGGGAAGCTGAAATTTATTTGTTATGTGAAGAGCTTAAATACAAATACTGTAATTTAAAATTATGACCTACCTGGAAAGCTGAAACAGAGCTGTATGTTATTACTGAGGTTGGGTGCTATTGTATTTGCACAGACTNCAGAATCCAATGGAACAATCACCTGTGGGTAAACAATCTCCAAACACATTCCACATGAGCACAACACAGGAGAAGCAAATGAGATCAGAATTGTTTTCCTTTTCTCTGAGGGTTCTCAGCTTCCCAGGAGAAAAGCCCTGGGTGAAGGGATTATTTCAGAGAATGTGAATGCCACGTGGTGCCTCAGTGCAATGTTTTTGCAGTGACATTCCAGCCCATCCAGGGCAATTCCAAGCATGGGCAGCACCCTCACTTTGTACTTTGGGTTGTCTTGACAGGCTGCCTACAGAGGACCCTGGGGTTTAGGTTTCTGTCTGCCCTGCTGTTTGAAAATGGGTTAGAAATATGGCCATTTAAAACATTTGAGAATGCAGGCACTGCCCTAAGGGTGTCAGTGTCCAGTCCCCAGTGAGCCAATTCCCACTGGAAACTTGTGCAGTCCAATGGTGGATGTCCAAAATCACTTTCAGGCGTCTTGCCCAAAGGCTTTTTTATGAGTCTGCCCCCTGTGAGGTGTCTGGATGGGAATTTATCTTGCAGCATTTCCTTGGCCTAGGAGCCTTACTAGGGATTTACAGTGTAGGAAAATACAACAGAATTGTTGTCCTCAGCTGGCAGCCGCAGAGCTCAGGGCCAAAATCTCTCAGTGCCAAAGGATTTAGGTGTCACATCAAACGGGTGTTTGCTCTTTAGTATTATTTGGTGGGGCTTTTTTTGCAAGTACTTGAAAGGACTCTCCTGCATGAGCTGAAACACTGTTAAATGTGTTTGCTTTTTAGGAAGTTTTCAGCCTCACAGCTGGAATGGAGCTGGCCAACAACTGACTTTGGTGGAAGGGGCCTGAAACCTTCCCAATGATCACAGGGACAGGCAGAGCAGCAGCTGATCTGATGAGGTGATTAAAACTCAAGCATCCATGACAAATAGCCCTTCAGAGGAAGTTAGCTTTTGTGGGAGCAACTTGAGCTGACCCTGAGGTGGAATAATTATGCTGAAATGACATGAATTGCCCAGCACACTTGCGTATATTTTAGTTTCTTGCCCTTCTGATCATAATTAAGTGACTCTACCAGATCAGAAGCTATTTTAACTCATTTGGAAATAAAATTACTGTGCCTACTGTGCTGTGTAAAGTTTAGGAAAACCTTAATGAAACAAATTCTGTCAGGGGAGGCTGCTTTACTCTCCCTAAGTACTTAGTTTAAATCAAATGGATATGGATTTTTAACTTAAATTTATTCCATGTATTGTATGAAAGCTCTTTGTGGGTAACCATTGATTCAAATAGCACTGAATATTGTAGTGCTGAGAGTTCAGTTTTTCTTATCTGAGACCTCTCCCCTTACACAGATCCCTGCCACCAGGCCTCACCTCAACAAGCTTTTATTTTCATTTACCCTCCAAAGCATTAAACCTCATTTCATTGGAGTGTGCATACTCTTTCAGGGTTTGTCAGTGAAATTTTGCTCAGGTTGTTAAAGAACTTCAGGACCTGAACTGTTTACCTGGGAGAATTGTGCATCCAACCCAAGAAAACTGCTCACCAGCTTTGGTTTTGCACAATTGCTGTCACCTGATCTGAACTGAGAACTTAAATGCAAACTGACTATATTATAAAGTGAATAAAAATTAATTTTTTTTCTGTAAAAGGCACTTTTTTCTTCGACTGAATTTCAATTTCATGTGATTTAGTATTATTTCCCTCAGATAAAATTTAGCATGTTTTTTCTTATATTTCTGGTGAAACTTTTGTTCTGATTCATTGAAAGCCTTGTGCATTTCAGTAAGATTTGTATTCTAGGATTTGATGGTTTGTATATTAATTCAGCTCTTCTTTTTCTGCTTCTTATGTTTAAATATTACTATTGCAATCAAGGGCAGGATTATATAAGGTCAAGATATTGAATGAAACCTCTGATGTCTGAAAACCCAGAGAGGGATAGCTGTAACTGTCATGTTCTCTTTAAACAAAAAAATATCAGCCTTGTTTTGATGAAAATTGTGTAGGAGAAAGACCCTGGTGAGTTACAGTTGGAGCACTCAAATTTTATTGCATTAAAATCTATGAAAATCAACACCAGAAAAATGGATTATTGAGCTAAATCAGAATTAAATGTTCCCTCTCCAAAATTGTAACCTGCTATTTAGTGTGGAATAACTTATGAAGGACAACGGATCTGGGCTGAAACCAGGAATTTAACATTTTGGCCTTTTGGTTTACTTCCCTACCTGCCTTAAGTGAGTGGTATCCAAAAGCTTTGCTTTTATTCACTCGTATTTACTCATCCTCAGTGCATACACTAGAAAGTTGGGTGAGCTCTTGCTGCCACTGCTCTTTTCTTTCTTGACCACTTTTCACTAATGGTGTCGCCTTGGTTTGAACAGACAGGTGTCTGCTAAGGAATGTAGGAGCCTCCCTTGAAATGGAAAATGTAAATGCTCTCCCTCTGAACTGTTATGATTTGAAAATTAAGAGGCTCTCAGGCAAAGTGCTCCTTAGTGCTTTACTAAGAAAACTAAAAATACAGATGCAATAGTACAAACAAAAAACCCCTGCTGCCAGAGTGAGAACATGCCCTGGCCCCCTGTGTGTCAGGGGGGTGTCCCAGCCCCATGCCATGGGGGCTCAGCCCTCCTGCAGTGCCAGCTGTGGCTCCACTGCAGCAGGGATCCTGCACAAGGGGGGAGTTTTCCTCTGCAGCTCCAGGGCTGCTGCAGATGGGCCTGGGCTCCCTCTGGCAATGCAGGGCAGCAGAAAGCTGCTCCTCTGGCAATGCAGGGGGCAAAGGCTGCTGTGCTGTGCCAGGCTCAGATTGGATCCAGGTAGGAATGCTTGGCTCCTCCCCTGGGCGGAGCATCTCCCCATGGGATGCTGGGATTGGATCAGCCCTGCAGGGACACTCAGTGGCCATGGACAGCAGAGATCTCCTGGAGGGAGGGTTGGCTGTGGGAGAGATAAAGAAAAAACTGCCCCATGGACAGCAGAGAACTGCCCCAGCTCTGACAGGTGGTGAATAGAATACTCACTTATTTAACAACCCAGGATAGGTGTTTGGTTTTTTTCCAACAGGTACTTGGTAGTTCACTAGTAGGTGTTAGTCAAGACCAGGCCAGTATTGGCCACTTGCTCCATTGTCATATTTTGTAGTTTGCAGTGAATATTCTGGGTTCATTCCCAAGTGTGATCTCCTGCTCAAGGCTTGCATCAAGTTCCATGAGGGAATCTTCTCCTGGCTGTGAGTGACAGTGCCAGTGCCAGCTCACAAACAGGACATGTTTACCAGTTGGTCCCTCGCTGGTCCTGCCAGGGCCATACACTGCTCATGGCATGCTGCAGACCAGAGATCAGCTGTGAACATTCACAATTTTGGCTGCATTTGTGGGGGTGCAGGGTTTCCTCCAGCTGGGCTGTGTTGGCTGAGAGAACAAGAGCTCTCCTCATCAGCCAGCTCTGCTCAGTGTGAATTTGTTTGGTGTGGCTCATCTTCGGCACAGTGCCCCCATGCTCAGGGCAGTACTCCAGCACAGGGGGAGCTCAGGCAGGTGTCTTTGGGGCTTGCTGGAACTGCTGAGGTTTAGGAATTTCTGGTGCTCTCAGGCAGCAGCAGTGATAGAGGGTAATCTCTGAGGAGCACTGTTGACCAGAGGTCACAGTGTCAAGCTGCACCAAGGAAAATATAGGTTGGATGTTAGGAAAAAGTTTTTCATGGAAAGAGTGATAAAATTCTGGAATGGCTGCCCAGGGAGGTGGTGGAGTCACCATCCCTGGGTGTTTTTAACAAAGCCTGGATGTGGCACTGGGTGCCAGGGTTTAGTTGAGGTGCTGGGAATGAGTTGGACTCCATGATCATGAAGGTCTCCTCCAACCCAGTGATTCTGTGAATTCTGTGACTATCAAAATGAATGTTTACAGGTGAGTAAGTATCCATGAGCCTGTTAGCTAGGGATGATATTTGGAATATTCATATCTCAACCCCACTGTGGCCTGAGCACTGAGCAGGGCACTTCTCTGAGGATGAGGTGGAGCTCCAGAGCTCACCCTTAGGATAATGAAAGTGAGCACTTTCCAGTTTCAAATATGGAATTTTAAATCCAGAAAATCTGTCTTTTGGCATCCTTCACCTGCTCTGTCTTCACAGCCCTTCTCCTTCATTCTTTACCCATGCTCACAAGTCCAGGCTCCATGATCTCTGGGAGGTTGCCCTAGACTGTAAGGAGAATTGAAACAATCAAAGTTTCTCTCACACCACAGCAAATTCCCTTCTGGCTTTAGAGATACAAGCTCTTGCTGGTTTGCAGGCATGCTCTGGATTTTCACTGCATTGTGCTTCGAAAGCCAGTCCAGTCCAGAAGGGTTGACAGCAAAGAGAAAAGTGAGGTTATATGGGTCAAAGATGTGTGGCTGTGTTCACACTGAATTGCTATCATTTTCTCTCTCAAATGCCTTTCCTTTCCCACATTGCATCATTCTGTTGTTACACAAGAGAAGAGTTGTTTTTTGTTTTTTTTTTTTTTGGTTTTTTTTTTTTTTCTTTTGTTTAAAACCTCAGGTGAATTCTGGGATAGGGAGTTACAAGTCTTGTTCAGAAATGCCCAGTAACCAGAATTACTGAGTATATTTCAGACTCTGAACTTCACATCATAGATCTTTTTCCTTAAGATAAAAGCCTAGGCAGCACAAGAAGTGTTCTGGATCATGGAGTTGCAGTTTTCCCCTGTATTCTGGCAATTGCAGTGCATCACCTATCCTACCCAGATGTTACCTTCCTGGTCCAGTGAGCTGCACTCACTTGTGTATTTTGTAACAGGGCAGCCCCACAAAGCTGCCCACCATTTTAGAGAAGGAAGAAAGATGCATTCTAGTTGAATGCTGTGCTGTTTGCATGGGCTGAGTGATGGAAATCTATTTATTCCCTCTTGACTGTGCCACTCAAGTGATGTCTTGACAGATGTACGGGATAACCAGTTACACTGGTCAGTGTAGAATTATTCTTTTGTCTAAGGAAAAAAGCTTGTATCTCCTTGCTTGCTGCTGTTTTCCTGGTATCCCACTGCCCCTCCAGTGTTAAACAGCTCCTGCAGTTACACATGGAGCTTGCTTCAGCTTAACCAGGAGGCATTTTCCTGGCTTCTCAAGAATTTCACTTCTCTGTGCCGCAGCAGCTCTCAGCTGTGCAGCACAGCTACACCACAAGGCAGGTATCTCCTGGTGCCCTGGACAGCAACAAACACAAGACAGGCTAAGCTGAGCTTTGGAAATTGCCAGCAGTTGATTTGCTTGTCATGGTGATTTCATGAAAATTACACATCCTCTCTTATAATTTCCATTTTCTTTGTTACTAGTGGACCCTCTTCAGATGAAAAAATAAGTCTAAAAGGTGAATACCTTAACTTCATAGCAAGCAGTCTTTCCTGACTGCTTGTCATGGACTCTTCCCTGCTTCTTCAGCCCTTGGATTCTGTCTGTGGTTAGCAGCTGCCTTTGCTTCTTTTTCCTCCTCCCTCACAGCCCTGTCCCTACAGATTGTACAACCTTAAGGCAACACTCTCAGGAAGGGATGGGAGAAACCAGGAAAGCACTGGGAAAAATTGAAATAATGACAGAAGGTCACAGAGAAAGCTCTCAAAGAGAGGTAACAGACTTCTGGAGGAAAAAGAACTGCAATGATTCAACTTTAGAAAATGTAATTTGGTATTTGAAACTCATAAATCAACAGTGACATTGAATCCTTTGTGTATTCAACTTAAATAAAATTCCACAGATTCAGAAGCAAAAGATGGATTTATTGACACTATCTCAGAGATTTCTGTCAGCCACGTTACCTGTTCTCAAGAGCAGACAGATGCTGCAAATTTCAATGGCACTGTAGATTATTCACAAAGTGGATATAGGGCCTAAAACTCCCGTGTTGCACTTCTCTCTGAGAAATGTCTTGTTGCAGGTAGGATATTCATGATTGGTTTCTACCCAAAGAGGCTTTGGAGAGCTGGTGGACCTGGTGGATTTTGATTCTGGCAGGTGGAGACCTCTTGAACTGCTTGGCATTGTCAGATGCAGTTGCAGCTCTGGCAGAGGGGGGAGGTGGAATTAGCATTAAAGCATTTCAAATCGTGGTACTTAACTTGACTAACTACAATTATGGTAAAATGCCTTCTAAAGTGTCTGATTATATCTTACAGTCAGAAGTTCCAAATAAAATGGATAAACATACATTAAGAAGCAAAACAAGAGTGAGTGTTAAGTACAGAAAACAAGAGAGATTGCTAAGGATAATTATTATATGCAACACCCTGCATGAGGTGTTAGTATTTTGTTGATTCTTTGGTGTTATATATTTAGAAAAGGAGGCTGAACTGTCACCTTTGTAACCAAATAGCTTATCACTGAGTGCATTAAGTAGGAAACAGATCACTTATGTTGCATTTACATGGTTAATCTGTCTACCACATTCTGAGTTTCTCCCTGCTCAGTCGGTGGAAGATTAGAGCCTTTTTTCATAATTGCTTTGTTAAACCACTTCACTGAAATTAGCATTTAAATAAGGGTAAATTGAGCACTGAAGGGAATTTCCATAAAAATGCAATAAACCCCAAGCCTGTACGGGGGTGTGTGAGTGGAGGGAGCTGCGGCAGGGGCAGGCTTTGTGTGGAGCAGGAGAGCAGCCAGGACAAAGCTGCCTGCCAGGGCTGGGGCAGCATCTCTGTGTGCTTGCATGGCTGGTAGGACAGGGAGTTCTGGTTTACCTGGCTGTTGTTATTATATTTCTAAAGTCCCATATCTCCTTGATGTTTTCTTATGGCTGTCTTAACCTCCCCAGCTCTCAGGCTGCCACAGCTCTTAGCTGTCCTATCCTTCCACAACTTTTCAGGCTGCACATTCCTCCACAGCTCTCAGACTGCATATTTTCATCACGTTGGGGTCACTAGTTGTTGTTCTCTTGTTGTATTTCATATTTCTAGAATCCCATACCTTCTCGGTGATATTTTTTGGGGGCAGTTCTTCACAGAACAGACATCTTCTTCTGCTTGTTGCTGCTTCTTAGTCAGGGCTCCTTCCAGGCTCTC
>WBNQ01043121.1:0-14218 GCA_013401375.1 Spizella passerina | reverse complement strand
GAGTGGTGAGAAGTACAATTTTACCATTACCATTTTTCTGACTTTGTATCAATATTTCACTGTCAAACAGACAGTGCTTGGTGAGACAATGACATGTCCAGAGCTAAACAGGCCTGACATGTTCATGTAGGTTCTTTTTTGATGAGGATAAAACAAGTACTTGCGTGGTCTGAGCTGTCCTCAGGCAAGCAGTTATCTGCACTTTGCTAAATAGAACTTCACTGGGGTTCTCAGCAGCCTCCTGCACTGCATGCTCAGCCACAGACGTGCAAAAACCTGGCCCTGAATAACATCTAAAACCATCCCTGCCTAAGCAAACAGGAGAGACCCATCACCACCTCTGAAGCTACAAAACTGATCACTAGAGTTGCTTCCCACAAGGGTTTCCTCAGGGACGTACAAGGAAAATGCTCCTGTGAGCAAATCCCACCTCGCGCACGCAAAGCCCACGGAAACACACGAGGAGACTTTTGAAAAGAAACCATTCCACGCTCCAGGACAGCTGGTTTAAACACACGAGATGTGATTATTTATCCTGGGATGTAAGCTGGGGGAAACTGGTGCTCTCAAGCCCCACGCAGCTGAGCTTCCATAGCACTGGCAGTGTGAGACAGCCCAGGCTGGGAAGCAGAACTGTGTTAGTGACTGCACCAGCCCACACAAACAGGAGCCAGAGATGAACCAGAGCAGCAGCACAGCACACTGGAATGGGCTCTTTGCTGCCAAAACCCCAAAGTATAGGAACTCATTAAAAAAAAAAACCAACAGGAGATATCCCTATGCTGCACCTGACTTGCAGAATTAAGAATATTCCATGTTTTGCAAGACCAGAGTCCTGCAGCCAGTAGCCAACACCACTCAGACCAATGTCAGAGCTCACTGGATTTTTTTTTTTAGCTTGTTAACATTTAAACAATCATTAAAATGAATAAAAGTAAGTAAGGATGCTCAACATTACTAAATAATTTCTTTCCCTTTACTTTGAGACATTGGAAAGTGGTGATGGTAATCACAGCAAATGTTGCTTGAAAATAGTACCAAGGAACAAAATAAAACAGGTAAGTACTATGCAAATTTCTGTTAACATTAACTATGTTAGAGCACACTGAAACTTGCAAAAGCAGCAAGTTTATTGTCTCTACATTTTGCTTTTATCTACTGGAGTGTAGCAATTCATACATGCTGGAAATTAAAACAAAAATGAGGCCATACTAACTGAATGTGGGGATGAAATTTCCAAGAAGCAAAAGAGATCTGATAATAATTTCATCACCTTTATGTGTTGAAATCTACCAGAAACACAACCTTCCACAGCAGATGCAGGAACCTCCATTGTTAAGCCTTTAAAAATACATTGGAAATACTTGGGTCTTCAAAATCCAGAAGTTCAACTTTAAAAATAAGTGTGATTCTTCCACCATCTGCCCAACCAACTTCCAGCAAGTTGGAGTTGCTCAGAGATAGTGAGTGGACTAACCCAAAATGCAAAATTCCTGCACCAAGAACTACAGATCAGCTACTTCCAAAACGCATGGAATGGAGAAGGGTGTTAAAAAGTTACTAGAAAATGGACATGGCCTCTCCAAGTTTTTACACTCTTGGCAGAAAGGTTGTATCTCCCACGTCTGAGTACTTGTATTTGGAAGATTGTGAGGGAAAACAAAACAAAGAGCAGCAAATCAATCTATTTCACCTCTCTCTAAATAAATTTGAGCACAATCTTATGAGATAGGTATCTTATCAGGTATCTCAAGAACCAACACTAGTGTGCATAGAATCATCTATTGTGTGCAGAATTAAGGAGCTACAGCTTGCAGCAATCATGATTTCTCTTTCTTAAACCTGAAGTTAAAGGTAGCTCACCACAAAATATCACAGTCATGACCACCTGTGTCATGTCTGAATGAGATTCAGAGAGCCCCTTCCAGAAAAGAAGATGCACCACCAACTGAATAAACTCTCTGTGGCTCTAGAGATTACAGAATATAAGAAACATGTCCAAGAAATCAGGCTTCTGTTATCATCCTAACAAAGTCTCATGAATTAACTAATATCTTACCTTCATACAAATTTCATAGATTGATAATATAGGGCAGTATTCTACAACAATTAACTGATGTCTTATTTTATATAAATTGCACAGATTAGTAATTTAGGGTAGCATTCTATACAAATAATAGGACTGCAGCTAAAACTGCAATTGCAAAACTGTTTTTAGGGACATTATTCTCTTCCCCCCACACACAGTGAGGCAGATCTCATCAATGGAGAACAAAACACTTTTGTCATACCCCTCCCAAGAGGAAAGACAGCTCTCTGCAGAGCAGCAAGATAATTCACGTCAAAATGAGGAGGAATCCTAACTACTATGAAAACAAATACTGTATTTCAAAACCCACTGGGAGGAGCCCATTGTGCAAGAGGTCAGGATACTTAGTGCTCCTCTACTTCAGTTCATTAATTGTAGCTAAGAATGGATTTATTTATAAATATAAGTTGTCTATCATGCCATGATTATTGCCTCCTTCTCTAAACCAGTAACATAAGTCTTATACACAAGTTTCCTTTTCCTTTCCACTGGTTCTCAAGTTAAAAAATAGCAACTGAAAAGCAAAGTCCAAACAGGATGACTCCTCTCACTTTTCTCCTTGATAAATCGGGAGCAACATTTAAATATAACATTGTATTTAAATAAGCTGTAAGTAAAACAAACAATAACACAAATCAACCGTGATGGCTGACTTGTCCAGAAGGCAGCCACTTCCTGGCAGAAAAGTTGGGAAGTTGCACTGTTGGAGCAGATGAAACAATCCCTCCTAGCATGAGAACTTCTGCCTAGTGAAAAATAAAACACTTCTGAGTTCAGGGGAAGACTTTCTACCTCTGCAATTCTAAACTGGGTTCATACTATTTCAGACAAAGAGCATTTGGATGTGGCGATGCCTGGAGAGCTGAAAGGTGGAATCAGCAGCAGTTCACTCTGTTCTGAACAGTGAGGGCTCCTTCCATGCACCCTTAAGGGTGAAATCTGATGTTGGATGGATTGTGGAGGTCTGGAGCTCAGCACACGGAAAACAAGGAGGTGCTGGAGCAGATCCAGAGGAAGCTATGGAGCTGCTCCAGGGTTGGAGGAAAGCTGGCACAGCTGGGGCTGCTCACCTGGGGAAGGGAAGGCTCCAGGCAGAGCTCAGAGCCCCTGGCAGGGCCTGAAGGGGCTCCGGGAGAGCTGCAGAGGAATTGGGGACAAGGATGGAGGGACAGCAGCCAGGGAATGGCTGCCAGTGCCAGAGGGCAGGGCTGGCTGGGATCTTGGCAATGAGAAATTGTTCCCTGGCAGGGTGGGCAGGCCCTGGCACAGGGTGCCCAGAGCAGCTGGGGCTGCCCCTGCATCCCTGGCAGTGCCCGAGGCCAGGCTGGACATTGGGACAGTGCAAGGTGTCCCTGCCATGGCTGGGGTCCCTCCCAACCCAAAACCACTCCACAGTTTCATGACTTTAAAGTGATTCAATCAAGTAGTAAAAACTGTAGAAAACCAATGATACAAAAAACTCAGAGCAATTAAATCCCCCAGAGTGATGAAACGTTCACATATTCTGGTACTACTCAACTTGTAAGAATGTAAGGGAATTACAATTTTCTAGCATTATTATTTTCAGCCATGGCAACACCGTGATTTCAGGAAAGGTATCTTAAAGCTCTTCTAATACTATGTGATAATTATTCCATTATCACACCAAGGTTCTCTGCCACTCTCTCATCTTGGAGAATGCTGAGACAACAAACCCTTCCACCTCAAAACCAACAAAAATGAACTCAAAACAAAACAAGAAAAAACCCACCAAATAAACAAACAAACAAACAACCCCCAAAACCCAAAAAAATCACCAAGAAAACCAACCAACCAGAAAAAAGAAAAACCAAAAAAATCCCAAACGCCAAAACCCCCCCCACACAAAAAACCCCAAACCAACCAATCAACAACAATAAAAAAAAAACAAAACCAAAAAAGAAACTAAAAAATCCCTACCAACAAACATTTAAAAACCAGCCCAGCAAACAAACAAAAAAACCCAAATAAACAATTAATGCAAGTTTGTTTACCATTAAACATCTTCCAGAGCATAATGGGTTTATGGGTTTAGAGTTCCATTTTCCACAGCAGGACCCAGTTGGTAGTTTTGATAGAATCAGCCCTCTTTCAGAACAAATGCATGTTTACAAAGACTTACAATAATATGCCAGCCATGGAAGAGTTTTTGATGTCAAGGACTCCATTATATGTTTGGGTGGAAGTTCAACAACAGCTGCTCCAGATTTAATGAAGGTAGTACTCAAGGGACCGACATTTCCTGGATTTATTTATGGGAGCTTACAGAAAATGTTCAATATGTACCAAAATATACATTGTTCAGAGACTTTCATGCTTGAGAGTGAAACTCTCAATGTTTGATTCATAATGACTATTTCACAAGGGCTTACAGGAAATAAAGCTGTTTATTTTAATTGCATACAGCAAAAATGTTAGAAAAGAAAGATTTATGTTCTCTAGTGACAGTGAATGTTTTGGGTTAATTTGTCATGGTTACCATGGACAGAAAATAAGGGAATACTATTCAAGCACTACTCCAATTCAAGCACTACTCCAATTCATAGACAACTTAAAGTATCAGCAAATACTCAAGTCCTGTGAGCTCTCTTTTTAATCATTCATGTAAGCTTACAGCACCTTTTAAATACAGCATAACTACCTGTGCAAACCCAGCATTTTACCTTTATTTTTCTTTCCCATTAACAGAGCTCTTTTTTCATATTTCCTGTTAATGGAAAATAAAGAATAAACCTGTGAATTTAAAAAAAAATTTAAAAGCAATTACATAACACTCAAAAGACTAAATAGTACTGATCTCTAATTATGTCAAGGTGGTTTTCCACTCCAGCTCAGGGTTTCTATTCTTGTTTAACTGTAACATGACAATTTCTTTAAAACAAACAAAAATGTGTTTTCCCTTTTCACTTGCATATTGTCCAACAAAAAAGACCATGAAGAAACAGATGAAAAACTATGCATCTGCCTATGTTAATTGAAAGGTTGGGGAAATTAGTAGTATGAGGAGAATTTTGATAAAGATGAACACTGGAAATTGGATTACAGTGTATCCTCTGAAAACGGAAATAAAATGCAAATTTAAAAACTATTCTTCATTTCACCTTTTCTTTTCATTGACTAGTCCAATGTCTGTATTGGCCAATGCTTTGAAAAGCAGAACCACTGCCTACAGGTTCACATCTAGTATGAGGAAATTTTAATTTTTCATTGTTTTGTTTTTGTTTTCCTGAATTTGTGACCAGACAATGGTGTGGTCACACACTGACAGTTGTTATTGTGTTTTCTTACACTGTTTCAGCTATTAGGGTGTTAACTGGTAAGATGACAGAGCAGAAATCAATGTCAGACTGAGCAGAAATTAATGTCAGAGCATTACAAATGCCTTTTGTCTGCCCGTTGAAATACTTCATTTTCAGCATCATCACACCTATCCCAAAACATTTTCCTCTTGTATTCTGAGTTGCCAACTCTGTCTTCAGCAAAAAGAAAACAGAAAACAGCAAATGACAAATTTCAGCACAATTTCAGTGGGTTTAAATTTCTTGTAATAGATAAAACTCTCATCCTTCAGCTATTTCTTAGGCCTCACAAAGCTTTAGAAAACCCAAATACTCTTCTCCAAGTGTGAGCTTCATTGTTGCTTTTTGCTGCAAATCACTTCACTGTGAACTGAGACACAAAAATGAGGAGTTTGCCTTCTGTTTTTCTTTCCACTATTCCACTGTTTTTCTCCTTTCCTTCAAAACTCAACTCCTTTTGCCACAGACTGTTTCCCTTCCATCCATTTTTCATCATTTTTAATCAGTACAGATGAATGTCCAATGTTGAGAGTAGTTCTTTTAACTCAGATTACTTGTCTGAAGCATTGTTCAAATTGAAGCCACTTCATTTTTTTTAAGAAAAGTGAACAGAGAAACAATTTAATAAAAATACAAGTGTAGCTCTCAACTTCTGTTTGTTCTTTTCTAACACCTGCAAAAGTGGCAATACACAAGAACAAATCTATTTCAACCTGAAGCTACACTTTTTTGCAATATACAGCTGAGTGGCAAATCAGTTGTGTACACCATTTCCTTTCCTGAGACATAGAAATCACGATTATTTAACTTAAAAGCTCAATCTCCTGAGTGCAGATGGCCCACGATTCACATGCCTTCAGATTTTCCTCCAATAACACAAAAAAAGATTAGACAATCTCAGCCACTGCTGAAAAGGGATATTAACAAAGCACAGCATCCACTTCTCCTGGCCTTTGGCTAATGAGCACTTCTCCAGCTTTTACTTACACTCTCCACATGCTGGACTGAGAAATCCTCAGTCTCTTAAGGATCTGTTATTAAGGTTTGTCCTTTCTAATTTAAACATTTCAAATTGTTGTCATTCAGAATGAAATGTAAAGGAAGGGGTCAGTAATGGCACCAGGAGAACAAATACTTGTTTGCTTTTGTCAAGTTAAACTCCAACTCTAATGACTCATCCAAAAAAAAAAATCATAAGATTTTTCATTGTCCCAAAATCATAATATAGGGTTAAAATACATTAGCTCTTATCTTGTGTTCCATAGGGTTTTTGATATTTTTAAGCTTTTAAACCATACATTTTTAAGCTTTTCCTCCAATGTTCACAATGGGGACTGCCAAAACTTGAGTGAAAGCTAAAATTCTAACTCAGCTAGACAACTGTGGTAGGTATCAAATAAATAATAATTTGTAAAAAATCAGTAAAATGCATCCACTTAGCCTTCAAATCTTGTATATTACTGTTTAGTTCGGATGTTTCCCATACCAGCACTTCTTTTTCTTTAAGACATGACCTAAAGGGGTCTAGATGCTACTGATATATACAGAATCTCCATGCAAAAAACATGAAATGTAATTAAAATTATATTTGATGAACAAATACACAAAGTAGTCTATAAACTATAGGAACCGAAGCCCTACAATTAGCATTACTTTTCATAGCTTTTTCCTTCTCTGTAGCATTTAATTTCAGAACAAGTTTCACTGCCAACAATCATGTGCCAGCCCAGTAAAGCTAAATTCATCCCCTCACCCCTTAGAACAGCCTGAAACCTATTTTTCATGTATAATAATCCAGTTACCAAGATCAGAAAGCTCATCTTAATCCATTAATTGCCTTTCCATCACAACATGGTGGCACTGAGCAGCTTTAATCCAATTTGTAAATAGCATCGGAAAAAACCAATAATTACTTTTTCCTCAGTATTCCTGCTCAGCCTGCATTACTCTCTGCACTTAGTAGGGCTGAATGAAAAGTGAGAGCTATTAACAGCTTTCTTTTTAGCAGCAATTAGCTAATTAATGGCCTTTTATGGGGCTGGCTGCTGTCACCACCCACTCCAGCTCTGAGTCAGGTCAGCAGGCAGCGCCAGTGAATCACTGGATTTGTAAAAGTGGAACTTTTATGATGCAGCTGAGACCTTCCCCTCAGCTTTTTCTGCCCCTCCCAGTGGGTCAGCTCCTCCCTGACAGGCAGAATCACTCTTCTGAGAAATTACCTCCTGCCCAGTAGGGTTGTGGAAGAAGCCTCAGCAAGTCCAGACTTGTCATTATTCAGAAGGCATCTGCTATTTTTACATCACCTTTCCATTTGCCCACAGATACTGAGATTGCTCTCCTTGCAAGGCTGAGCTGGAAAACAATTGTTAACCCAAAATTCCATGTAACTGTAAAAAAACAATCAACTTTCTCAATGAAGTGAGCTCAGGGGATGTGCACTTCTGTCAGCAAGCCATATTCAGCCATCACTTTCATGTTTGTCCTTACCAAAATGGCGCTCCTGCCTGTGGGGTTTTCTTGGTTGCTGTTTCAAAACTGATGTAAATACACAATGCTTCCGTTGTTCACTCACAACTAGCAATTTCTTTATATTGGAGCTGTTATTTACAGCAGTCAGGTTTCAGGAGTTACACCCCATTTCAGCCCCACTGAGGCTCAGAGCACAGTCCTGTCTCTGTGGTTCTCCAGTCGAGCCAAGAAAGAAATAAAATGTAAGTTTATATGAGCCTTAGTACCAGAGTCAAAAGAAACTTCTTTCAAGGGAAGACTGGAAGTTTTATTCACTCAGACTGCCAACCTGAAACTGAAATAGCTGGAGGGCAAGGCCTTAAAGCAATTCCAATCTGCACCAACTACATAATGATTTTTAATATTTAAAACAGTTGCCTTCCCACGGGTCATAAGATTGTGCACTTCTCATACAACTCAGGAGGGAGAAAACAGTCTGGGTATAGAGCTGAGACTACTTTCTAATTAATTCAGTGGCCCAGTACTCCTAAATTAACTGCATGCTTACAGCAAGGGGCCCAGGAGGGCTACCACATCTGGGACTTTATTAGGATCATGGAATATCCAGAGATTGATGATCCTGATGGGTCCCTTCCAAGTCCAGGTTCTGGCCCTCACAGGACAGCCCCCACAATCCCATCCTGTGTCCGGGAGTGCTGAGGAAACACCACATCTACAGCACAGGGCTGTCACAGGTGTTGCTGTGCTTTTATTCACAAATAAATAAAGTTGGTGCAGATACAACCCAAGAAGCACTCAAAATTTCTCTCTTCATTACCCAAATCAGCAGGAACAGACCCAGGAAGGTTAATGAACATTGCAAGGATATTACCAATTTGTAACCAATTTGAAAAAGTTATATTTAACCTTTTAATCAACTTGTGTGGCCTTTTTATGAGGAACAAAAGAGAAGTGAAGTGAATACACCCGTTCACTTCTCTTTTTGAGAAGCAAACATAATTTTTACTTTATAAAACAAGGTGCCAACAAAATTATCATGAAATTATATTGATCTAATAGTCTTGATTCCATGATAAAATTCAACACGTTACAAACTTAAGTGTGCTCATCTATGTAATATCTTCCTTAGTAACTAATGGACTGCCTTCGTGATACAAATATTTTTGCTTTTCAGATTCAGAAGAGAAAATGGATCAGTCTCAGCTGTCTAAAGATTTGCTAGAAGACTTAAAAATACCCAGGAAATTATTTTAAAGATTGGCACAGAGTATTTCCAAAGCAGTCTGCATTGGACCACTACAGTAACTGCAACCCACCAATGCGAGTTCTGAAAGAGGCTTCCAAAAACAAATGAGATACAACAAAAGTGATGGCCTGCAACCAGGGCTGAACAGAAGCCCTTCATAATTCAGGAACTTGGTGAAAAGAGCAGTGCTGCAAGCTTTTCCAGCATATTGTCCAGTGGGTGAGTAACCAGCAGGAACCACCCTGTCCTGGACCAGCGCTGCCTCCCCGCCTGCCAGCTCAGGCTCCACAGCAGCTCCAAAATCCACTGCTAAGGCACACAGGCAGGGACTAAAGACTGAGCTGAACTCCCTTTGTTTGCTTGTTTGTGAACCTGGAGTGATGTCTGGAGGGGGAAAAAAAAATGAACAAAAAATGAAACAAGACACCATTCTCTGTTCGGTTTCTAAGACCATCAGAGCCAATCTCATGCTGCGTTTTTCTTTAATTATGCAATCATCCTAAATATTCACACAATATTTATTAGCTTTATGAAAATATAAACTTGTAGGGATAAAAAGCAGGCTGAGACACATCAGACAACTTATACAGATACTCAGTGTTGCTACAACGTGGTGATCACATACTGCAGAAGATAATCCTGTTAAATGAACTAACTGCTCGCACACTGCGAATTTGAGGGAGATTGCCTCTTTTTTCACTTGTTTATTGCCTGGTTTCCACAGCAATACACTGCCTGTTTGTTTTGAACATGACATGGAGAGCACATTTGTTCAAGGCACTATTTTCTCAGCTTTATACTGTATGTGCACTGATGGTCCTGGGCCAAGGGAGACGCAGGACTCCGAATGCACAAAACCCGAAAGGATCCAAAATGAACTTAGGCCAATCCCAGTTTTAGAGCACCAAAATGTCAAGTTACAGCTGTTCTGCCTTAATAAACTGCCCAGCTTAACCCACTCCTTCTCCCCATCTCCCCCTGAGAGAGGCTGATGACCCTGTGTCAGTTTATCTCACCAAATGTATGAATCTCACCCAGAGGTCTCCTGCTTTGTGTCCTTTTCTCACCTCCATCTCCAGCCTCTACACAGGCACAAACCACTTCACCAAAAAAAAATGTTTCACATGATTTTACAACCCCACAACTATTCTTATTCATTCACAGAACTGCCACCACCAAAAGTTTACAGAGAGAAAACAGTAACTTGCGTTTCCCAGTCTCAAAAAGCACTAAATTCAAGACATTAAACATACCCATTTCACTTCCAGGTTCTAAGTTTTGACCTTTGCTCAAGCCTCTCCAACATGGAAAATTGCTGGCAAAAGCTGCAAGCCCAAACTCCCCTCAAACCCTTTCAAGAGAGTTCCTCTGAAGAAATTTTAAAATATTTCTCCAATTTCCAACAATTCTTTCTGCTAAATTCTAAGGTTCTAAGGTTGTTCTCATGTTTTGGTTTGAAGAGATCACATCTTCCAACTCACTTTTATTAATCAAGAAACTGCCTGGTTTCCTCATGATAACCATTTCCACCACTAGGAAAATGCACTCAGACACATTTTTTTTGCTCTCCATCTCAAAGTGACACCTCATTTCNAGGTTCTAAGGTTGTTCTCATGTTTTGGTTTGAAGAGATCACATCTTCCAACTCACTTTTATTAATCAAGAAACTGCCTGGTTTCCTCATGATAACCATTTCCACCACTAGGAAAATGCACTCAGACACTTTTTTTTTTGCTCTCCATCTCAAAGTGACACCTCATTTCTTCACTCTGCAGATGATAAGCCCAAACACAGATATATGAATCAAGAGCCACACCACTGCCCTGGCACTTCTGAAAATCTTTGGTTTCTGATACAACTTCCATTCCTGGATTTTATTCTGCCTTACCTAACCCACCAAAACAGGGGAATGAAATGCGGAACTTGCATGGCAGATTCTAATTTCAGAGCAATGCAAGAATCAAGACAAAGAGTAACACAAGATATAAAAAATTACTGTGGGAATTCACTGACATTTTATTCTCTGAACTCATGAAAACACAGTGGTGGATACCTCAAGGACACAACATGCAGGGATGAAATCCTCAGATTTCATGGAGACTTTCTATCTACAGTAGACATGAAACATGTACCACATATATTTAAGCCTTGAACAACAAGTACAGATGTAAGAACCACAGTCATTACTTATTTCACTGAGTCTCAAATCCTCAGACATTTCAATAGAAATAATTAAATCCAGCTTTCGTGTAGAGTATGGAAAACTCTGCAACACTACCATAAAAAAATCTCCTGTGATATTCTTCATCCACAGATGCAATCTTTTATTTTTTTTTTTTTCCACTTTTAGGTCAGTCTAATTTATCCTGACATTCTCTTCTTCGGACATGAGTAACTATAGGAATGTAAGCCTTGATCCTATCCTGCAGAGGGATTTTTTTTTGTAAAGGAAATTTACCAGTCAGAATTACATTTTCATTCTGTAATCCCTTTAGTATTTTAGCAGACTTGCCTATTACTTTAATTCCAGACTGACTACAGCACAGGCAGCTTCAGATTTCAACACCAACAAGTGGGATAGGATACCCACTGCATGCTGACAGAACAGTAGCACATTTTCAAGTCTTCCATAACTTCCCATGGATTTAGCGTTAAAACCAGACTTGAGCAAGCCAGAAATCAGTTCAGCCAATTCTTTTTGCTCTCTTGGACACCATTTATTTGAGGAGAATGGTAATTTAAATGTTTTCATCTATGTAATATCTTCCCTAGTAACTAATGGATTGTCTTTGTGACACACAAATATTTTTGCTTCTCAGATTCAGAGGAGAAATACTAATGGAACATCTTGGTCTGCTCTGAAGTGATGGCAACTTTTTTCAGCATTATTCAGAAACCCAATAAGCCTAACAAGAATATAAGCCTAGCACAATTCACAGAATGTTTTTCAAAAAGAAGGCATTTATTCTCTTAATTTTATCAGCTGCAGGTTTTTTTCATTATATTATTCTGATTATCTTTTGTAAACTCACTTTTTTATATCTAGTCTTTTGTACTTTGACACTCCCACTTAGCAGGAAAAGCCTCATTTAAATGTGCTTTCTTAAGCAAGAAACAGTGAGACTTTTGATCCTTTAAATATTTTAAATCTTGTTGATATAGATCTATGTACTTGATTCAACCATCGGTATGGTCTTTATTATCTTTTCTAAAGGCAAGGCAGCATAAAGCAAATTAATCAAACAAGAATCAATCACCCTTTACATCTGTGTATAGGAAATCCACCATAATCTGCACTTAGAGAACACACAGCTAAAGAAACTAAATCAAAGATATTTGCTTTGTTATTTAAAAAAAAAAAAACAAAAAAAAAACAACCAAACCCCAAGCCTACATTCCCATTATTAACTCGCAGCATTATTAATTCCATCTCATGTTTCTGTAATATTTTAATACCTCACTTCAGGGCAGCCATGAAGGATTTTCATAACTTCCAGAGTGATGGGAAGACAGATATGAGGTTAGCTCTGAACTCCAAAAACTCCCATGCAGCAGCCCAGGCTGCTGCCAAAAGACCACAGATGGATGCCATATGAGCAGCTGAGACTGTGATGCTGAAGGGGAGCCATGGAAATTCTTTGCTTGTAATGTACTCGTGCAGTTCCAAGGTGTAACATGCACCAAACTCAGTGTTTAGCAGTTTTAATCTTCATCTTGATAATTTTATAGCTGTGCTCAGCAATAAGCTTGATGGAAGGGAATCAAAAAAGCAAGGTGACAGAAAATTAAAGTGAAAACACTGCAAAAAAGATGAAAGTTAGAAACAGACTATGAGAGACAGANAAGTCCAATTGTTTACAGAAGTCGGGCTGGGAACTGCTTTTGGAACTGCTTTTTACTTTTCTCTCCTTTTCAGGCCTTCGTGGCCTTTTTCTCTAAAAACTCTCCACAATCAGTTTTGAGATTTTTTTAGCTGATTTTTTATGCTAACTGAATTTAATGCAAAAATGTAATAATGTTTTTCTTTACAAATCCAGACACTGATTTTATCACAGTGACTTTTTTTTTTAAGGAAAGGAACGGGCTTTTACTTCTGTTCAGAATGAAGTCTCCAAGTTACAAGCTATCTGTGAATTAAGTCCTTTTGTCATTTGATAATCAAGAACTGTCTGCAGAGAGAGCCCAGAAACAGCTTCTCTAATACTCCTAAATTGCATATGACTAATCCAGGGGAGTGTGGTGGAAAAGGGGGATGGAAATCTGCCTGGGCTGAGTCACTGTGAAGGCACAGTAAAGTATGACTGCTGTACAAGTCCAAAGCTATTGAGACATAAATTGGCTGACCTAGTAGCCAGTTTTTAAGGCTTAGCACAAATATGAGAACTGAGCCCTCCCTTGACATCACACACTTCCCCTTTCAACAAATGAAATTTCTGAGTTGCACTGAGAAATAATTTACAACTTACGAGGACGCCACATAGCTGAAATGATCAAAATTTAGAAGCTTCAAACTGAAAAGCTGCTGCTTCAGCTGTGTTTGATTGTTTGCTCCAACAGGATCCAGCTAATGGACTGAACAATAAATAGTATTTCTGAAACCCAAACTCACTTGTAATTGTGTTTGACAAATAAGTTAAAAGTTCCAGGTTCTTTTTCTTGGCTATCCGTTGTACTGCTGACTTAAGTGCTGCACATCACTCTCCCTCAGCAGTGAGAACTTCCTCGTGTAACACTTGGAAAAGGTAAAACAACAAAAAAGGCTGAAATTCTTCAGAGAATACGCACACGAAATCTCTGAGAAGGCCAACAGGCAGACAGATCAGCTTTTAAAGTCACCGCAGAGAGAGGACTATGGAAAACTGATTTCAGGAAAAAAACCAGTATTTTCATAGTGTTAATCCCCATGGAACTTCCAGAAAAAAAGATATTTTATTTGGACAGAAGTATCCAAACTGAAATATCTACAACAGCACTACTATAAAACTATCTATTGTCCATTCCATTGCCATAGTAACCGCTACCATCCCCACCAATTACAATGTAAAATAAAATAAATACACAGTAAAATAAAAGAATTCTGTTATGAACAAGAAAATT
>WBNQ01043120.1:5163-16579 GCA_013401375.1 Spizella passerina | reverse complement strand
GAGGAGGAGGAGAAGGAGAAAAGAGAGCAATTTCCCTGCAGAGTCAAGCTGCTAAGTACCCATAATCACTCCAAAAATCTTTGTCACAATGTGACAAACCCTATGTTTCTACCATCCTGTGCACCATTTCTTTCCTCCTCTGACAGAACCACAGCAGGTAGTAATTGTGCTATTCAAATGTCAGCCTACACACAGTATTGTTCACAAAGCTTGGTTATGAATATTAAAAAGTATGAAAATGAGTAGATTGTCATATTACACATCTATATTTAGATGATTATGATGTTCTTCATAATCCTCAAATCATTTCAGAAACTGTAAACAGAACTGAGGAAAGAGAAGACTCATCCAAGGTCCTTTTCTAGTGACTGCTACTACTAAAGCACACACTGTTCTCTGAGCAAAGCAGCTTCCTCTAGAACAACTGGAAAATGCAAACAGACATTATCTGGAACTAGAACTTGATACAAGAAGAAAATCAACAACTGACCTTTCTAAAAAGCAATCTCTTTCAGGACATTCCAGCAGAAAAAACAGCTTCACTAAAGGGGTGGGACAATAGAATGAAAGGACCTAAAAACAGTATCTGGAAAAGAACGCAACAAAAGCAAGGAAGGGAGGAAGAAATGGGAGCAGCACCAGATACACTCTGTAGCTCCTATTGAAGCAGATAATATAATTGTCTTTTAGACTCTTAGGACACAGCCTTATCATAAAGCAGAAAAGCAGACAGAGCTCAGCACCATGGCAACATTCGCTTGCTTAATTACCAGCCCAGAAGGCTTCCAACGAGATCATTGGAAATATGTTTCACAGAAATAGTTGCTTTCACTTTTCCACAGTAACGCAGAAAATCAGGAAGGTAACAGCAATAGGACAGACCCACAAAGAAAGCCAATGCTTTCATTCAGCATCAAGGAGTTTGTACAGATGCACATGGGTTTTGTATTAACAAATGTTCATGGCAAAATCATCATCAATAAGGAAGTTAATTAACATACCTTTCAGTCGATGACTTAGAATCTGTTCCAGAATGGCTGCAAAATTATTAAATTCAGGGGAAGTGTCATCTATAGTTTCAAAACAGGAACGGTCAATCAGAGTTTTGACTGAAAACCTAGAGCAAAAAATATGAGATAATCATAAATTATATGAATAATTAGTGGTCCTCTACAGCAGGGCAGTAGTTTGTGTAAACCAAAAGAGCAAGGAATCAAGAATATCAAGTTCAGTCACAGAAACAGGAACACACAAAATCTTCAGATATTGCATGGAAGTGCAATTGGCATTGTTGGTCTTAGGCATAAAGCCTTAAAAACAGAAAGAAAACAAAAATCCCCACCCTTTCCACACAGAAAGGGAGTTAATTATTTTTCTCTTCTCTGAACTATTTTAATGCAGTTGGAGAAAAATAAGCACCCAAAAGCATCCAACATCAGTTTCTTTGTAATCCTAAACACAAACACTTTTGCTTGACATTTTGCCAGTGCTCTTTTTATTCCCAAAATCTATGTTCAATAATCAGAAATACAAACTTTATCCTATTATGAGAACACTAATTTCATCCTAATGCAAAAATAATCTAGACATATTATAAAACAATGAATTTTTATGCATTGTTAAATCTGCATTCACTTAGGCTGATTTCCCTGTGAATGGGGGTAATCCTTATTCAGCACTGCATTACTTCATTATTATGCTAGAAAAGCTTTCAATGTCAATGATCCAACACCTAAACTTGGAAAGGCTGAATCAAGTCATTGTAAAATGCAGACAAGATGTAATTAGTCAACTGGCCAGCCTGCTGTGTTTAGCTACATTTATACAAACTTTTATTCTTATTCAGAGGATAGTTCAAACCTCAACAAATATGACAAAAAATATTTTTCTTTTGCCTTCATAATTTTTATCATTATCCATTTTTATTTTCCTTTCTCCAGCTTGTTCTTCCAGTTTTCAGTTTCAAGACAAATTTCTCAAACTTCAAGGTATTAAATCTGAAGTTTTTTTTGCAACAATCTTATTTGTATTAATAGAGCCATACTGCAGCCTGAGGAGATAGTTTTCACAACACTCAAATGTCAACAGTATCAACTCAGGATGTTCTCACTCTGCCTGCTCCTCCCACATCCCACACCTGAGGGAGCGCTGGCTTCCTCAGCTTTGCTGCTTCTACTTTTTATGGTGCTCACTATGAACTGTTCTACATTTTCAGTGCTGGAAAGTAGGGGAGAAGTGACTCTTAAATACAGATACATTCATAAAAAAGATCCTTCACAGCATCTCAACACCAGCACTTCTATGGCACAGCTGCAGAAGCAGCACAGCATTACAGGCATGGGCAGGAATGAAGCTCCTTACACCTGTAGTAGTTTGAAATGCTCTGCACTACAGCAGTACCTGCCTCCTTAGAGGAGTCAGCACAGCCTTCTGATGCACAAAACTAATGTGCTCAAACTGAACTGGCACACAGCTCAAGAGTTTCCACTCAATTATGTTTTACTCAGTAAACTTCTGAGTAACAACTCCCTATTTTACCTTTCCTGCAGGCTTCTATTGTTGTAGTGTTTTTTGCAGAACAGGAATTAGGAGTGAATTAGGGGGGAGGAGGAAGCTTCTCCTGCAGTGCCAAATTATGACTCAGTTTTGAACTCCTCCATCTTTTTAACCAATTTTGAGTAAGTGAGAGACATGCATGCCCACCAGTCAATGCTATTGACTCTTCTAATGGCAGAACTTATTGCTTCCTCAAAGCTATATCAGAGCTGAGAAATTTTTGATTAAAAAAAAAAGTGTACATTTTGAAAAACAAATGCCTATAGCAATGCCATGACTAAGCTAATATTAACTGTAACAAGATGTGTCCTCCCACACCATGCAGGTCTGAAAAAGATCCAGTGCAGCACAGCACTCACAGATCCATACANTGATACTTGACTGAAGAAAAAAATATCTAGTATTTAAAGAAAAAATACTAGAAAAAAAAATTTTATATACCTAGGGTCTGATTATAAAAGGCAGTCTAAGAGCTCATAATCAAAATGGTGTTAAGTGCTCATATTACTCCCATAACATCAGAAGTGTTAATTTTAATCTGTCTACTCTACCCTTTCACCAAAACCCTAAACTTTTACAGTCAACTTGGGTTAGACTGGCTTTTAGGAGAACTTAAAGGGAGTGCAAGTACGTACTTACTTCTACAAACCAGGAAGATAACAGCACTACCNTTAGGGGGGAGGAGGAAGCTTCTCCTGCAGTGCCAAATTATGACTCAGTTTTGAACTCCTCCATCTTTTTAACCAATTTTGAGTAAGTGAGAGACATGCATGCCCACCAGTCAATGCTATTGACTCTTCTAATGGCAGAACTTATTGCTTCCTCAAAGCTATATCAGAGCTGAGAAATTTTTGATTAAAAAAAAAAAAGTGTATATTTTGAACAACAAATGCCTATAGCAATGCCATGACTAAGCTAATATTAACTGTAACAAGATGTGTCCTCCCACACCATGCAGGTCTGAAAAAGATCCAGTGCAGCACAGCACTCACAGATCCATACACAAGATAGACAGTGAGTTAGCAGAGTGATGTACTGCCCTGTATGCAGGAATATCATCATAAAACTCAGAGACAGAAGTATCCATAAAATGCAAAATCAAGTAGAGTACAATATAAAGCTATGTCTACTTCTCCTGTATTCAATGTCATACTTGAAAGTTCACTAATTAATATTGTATAGAGTATCTATTCAGAAATGGAGATATATTCAAGAAGAAACACTTAAGAGCAATTTCACAAACATTTTAAAATCATAGATAAGCTTTATTTTTTTTTTCATTTAAAGCATTCTGATACTCGACTGAAGAAAAAATATCTAGTATTTAAAGAAAAAATACTAGAAAAAAAATTTTTATATACCTAGGGTCTGATTATAAAAGGCAGTCTAAGAGCTCATAATCAAAATGGTGTTAAGTGCTCATATTACTCCCATAACATCAGAAGTGTTAATTTTAATCTGTCTACTCTACCCTTTCACCAAAACCCTAAACTTTTACAGTCAACTTGGGTTAGACTGGCTTTTAGGAGAACTTAAAGGGAGTGCAAGTACGTACTTACTTCTACAAACCAGGAAGATAACAGCACTACCAAGCAAAATTTGATTCACTAGAAACATTTTTTGAGACTTTAAAAAAACCCTTTAGGCAAATACTGGTGTGCTATCTTTTTTTCTCTAAATACTACAAAGAGGCAAACATATATTTAAGTGCAAATTAAAAGTCATGACCGTGTTTTGCATATTAGATATTCACACTTCACCATGTTTACCATGCACATTGGAAAAAGGATTAAGGGTATACAGAAGCTATGCCTTTGAAAAAATAATACACTGTAAGCACTAAGTAAGCAATTCTCCTCAGTCACTGAAGGTGTTTCCAGTGTATGGGGCCCCAGACCAGAAATTCCACGCTCTTATGAGAGACTGAAAGCCAAGAAACAGAAGGTCAGGTCTAAAGTACACAAGAGCTATGAAGAAAAAAGGTCCAAGTAGCTCGAGCTGTTTCCTTGGTTCCCTGTATTGCTCCCATCTTCACAGAACCTCTAAGGTTGGAAAAGACCTTTATGGTCATGGATTCCAACTATTAACAGCACTGCTAAACCATGTTCCCAAGTGCCACATCCACACTTTTCTGGAATGCTTCTGGGAATGGTGATGCTACCACTTCCCTGGGCATTCTGCTCCAATGGCTGACCACCCCTTCTGTGAAGAAATTTCTCTGAATACCCAATCTAAACCTCCCTTGTGCAACTTGAGGCTTTTTCCTTTTGTCCTGTCACTTGCTACCTGGGAAAAAAAGCCCAAGCATCACCTCACTCCATGTTTTGTCCACTGGGCTGCCACAGCAGCACTGCTCTCCAGCAGCAGTCTGCTTACACATTAGAGATTAACTTCTAAGTGGACTGTAAGAGCAGATGAGTAATGTAGCTTCTCTTGATATAACACCTGTTGCTTCAAAACTTTTTAAAAATAAAGTATTTTATCCAACATTTCTCAATGTGTTAGTGCAACAACTTTTACTCCCCAACTTTTATTACTTGTTTTTTAATGCAGTAACTGCAATTAGAGATTTCAATATCAATGTTTCTAAATGACTTTCATGAACTCTGATGTTTTTGGATTACTACACATTTTCTCTGTCACGAATCTACACTTGCCTGAGCCAAAAAGATTTAGAAACAGTAACATTCTCCCAACCTTAAAGAGACCTTATGAACTATGTAAGATGGAGACATTCTTGAATAAGAAAGACTTAAACCAATTTTTCTAGGGTACGCTGTTCCACTACAACTTTGCAAGACGTTGTTCCACTGCATCTTTGCAACATGAACAAGAAGTCTCTCAAGTTTCTTGAATAACTCCAAACCAAAGCCAAACATTTTGTGGATACATCCCACATCTATAGGCTTATTTCCAAAACAGCAGATTGTGTCATGATTATTTAGCTTGCAATTTGGGAAGTGTCATTAAATACTATTTTAAAGAATTCAAACTATTACTATAGAATAATCCCTAAGATTATGAAACAATATGCCTTATGCTAAACATGGCAATCATGAAACCAGACAGTTCAGCTAAGGGTCCATGTCACTGCATCAGGTCTTATGTGCATTAGCAAAATCACTGTTTTAAAAGCATATTTCCTAATAGTTGTTCAATTCTGTGTTAACACTGTATTTAAGCTATGAATGTCACTTCTGAGGTTTGTCTCAGTTGTTCTGTATCTATATGGATCTTTGATCCATGAATCCTATTGAAGACTAGATTAAAACAAGCTGAACAATCTATAACCAGTAAAAAATCTCAGTGCCATTTACTGGAACATCAAAGGGGTCAAACTTAAGGGAAAACAGGTAAGGGGAGAGAAAAAGCTTGGAACATGCATTAGGTGCTCAAAAAAAGTCCTGAGAATTATTCCAATTTAAATCAGGGCTGTGCAGTTACAAAACCACAGCCATTCAATTTCACATGCAATTGGTTTATGGAACTTAAGTATCTATGTCACTTTCCATGGCTACAGTGACACTCAACATTTCAGTGGAAATAAACTGTTCCTTCCAAAAGTGTAAATATAAGAAACTATCGACATCTGCAGGAGGAGTTAGATATCATCACTGTAAGAAAATATAAAAACGTTAAAGTCTGGCATAACTATTAAGTAAATATATGCAACATCGAAGCTTTGACAAAAATAATTCAATAAATTATCAGAGACTGTTAACAGATGGCAGCTCAGAAGAGTAACTTCCTTGTGATCTTTCCCCTTCACTAGGAAACAGTCCATACCATCCAAATTGGATTGAATCAATTGACTAGAGCTATTTTTTACCAGAACAATTTCTTATTTTCATAGAATTATGACTGAAAAGGACTATTATTTTACACTTTTCAATACTAACTTGGCTGTTGCTAACAGGTAACACTTTTGTAGAAGAGAAAATGTGTAATAACTACAATAAAGCACAGAGATATTTTAAACACTCTTACACTGGCAAAATAAAAATATAATTAAATGCACACACATCATAATAATGCAAATCCTTCCTCCTCAACATTTTTTCCAAATTCTTATGTGTATTCACAAACTGAGAATTTCAGGTTTTGTGAAGAACAGCAAAATTAAGTCGCTTTACTGAAAATAATAAAAATACACCAATCTCAAGCAATTTCTGCAGTAGCTCTTTTTTTTAATATGTGTTTAAGTGAATTCTCTCAGATTTCTAGGCATTTTTAAATATATTACACCATCACTTCAACTTCAGGACAGGGACATCAAATAAACCAAAAACACCCAATGTAACACCAGAGAGTACAGAAGAGTTCTTCTCAACTGGGAGGCAAAAAAACCCCCAAGTTCTGTAGAATACAATATATTTCTTTAAAAAGAACTGTTTATATCCTGTACAATTGTGTGATTACTTGATAAAACCGGTGTTTTCCTGAGCACACAGATTGGCAATATCTGCATCCCTGTAACAACAGCTGAAACTGAAAACTTCTATTTCTATTATTTAAGCTGCTTCAGCAGGTGTGATAAAACTTTGTTTAATTTTTTTTGTGGTGTATCTTTTTCACAGGTAGGAGTAGAGATAAGCATACAAGCCCAGGAAAAGACAGAATAGTACTGATGCTACTCAAACACAAACACTATGACTGGAAGGAATACTGAAGCAAATTCATGAGATGGATGATACAGTCACACTTTGTAAAACCTGCTAACAGTATAGCATAAGAGAAAAAAAAAAAGAGAGTGGAAAATATGAGGTTGTATGGGTTTTCAAAAATCCTGCTGCAGCATTAAGTGATGATGTTACAAAATTATCTAATAGTTGTCCTGTCACTTTAGTAAGATTTGTGAGAACTAAAATTATGTCATAACGCTCGTGAATCTGTTGAAAACCTTTCCCAGACAATATTCAAATTACTTTAATAACGTCAAAATTGAGCAACTGAAACAAACAACCGAACGGAGCCATTGCTACCAGCATATCCACGTATTTAAAAGTTTGCCATGACGTTACAGGTCACTGCTGCACACCTGGAAATGCTGCATGAATTCCACAGTGACAGCAGTGGAAACGCTTACATAGAACGTCATAGAACTGCTATTAAGCTTGCATAAGCTCAGCGCTACGATGCTTTAAAAAATACAGAAAGAAAGAAAAAAGAAATTAATTTGAATACAGTAGCTCTAGTACTGCAGATTTCCTGATCTAGATTTCGTAGATAAAAATATCCCGGAGCGCAGCCTCTTCGGGATGGTCCTGCGGCACCGGCGCGCTCGCAGGAGCGCCCGGTCAGCGGCCCGAACCTCTTCCCCTGGCTACATCCCATCAACTCTGAACCGCACCGCGCTGACTCCGAACCGGACCGCGGCCGGAGCGTCAATTGAAGGGCAGCTGCAGCAGCCGTGCCCGCACGAGTCCAGCGCAGCCGAGCGCTCATCCTGCCCTGCCTTGCTCCGCACCGCCTTTCGCCCGAGCACGCAAGCATGGTGCCGGCAACAAACCCGTCAGTCCCCCGCTTCAGAAGGGGCCATTCCCTGCCCGGTGAGCCCCTGCCCTCCCCGCCGCCCGGACACGCTCCCAGGAGCTGAGTCAGGATGGATGGAGGAGGCTGCTCTACCCCGGCGGGCGCCGGCACCGGCCTCCCTGCCCGGACAGGGCTGCGGCGCGGCCGCCCCCGCGCTCCTGCCCCCAACCCGCCCGTGCGGAGCGGGGGCGGGACGGGCCCCGCGGGCTGCGGCGGGAGCGAGGGGCACCTCGGGCGGGGCAGGGCCCCGGCCCGGGGCTCACCTGCACACCGTGATCAAGTTCCGCCTCTCCACCGCGGCGTTGCGGGACGGGACGCTCTTCCTCCGGGCGGAGACGTTGAGCCCCCCTAAGCCGAGGGACGCCATCTCCGCTGGGCAGGGCAGGTGGAGCCGCCGGTGCTGGCGCGGAGCCTTTGTTCCCGGCCTCCCGCTCTCCAGGATGCTGCGCCTACCGCCGCCGACGCACGCGGACGAGAAGGGAGCGGATGAGGAGGCCCCCGTGCTTTCCCCGCTCCTCCTCCCGCCGCCCGGTCCCGGCGCGCCCGAGGCAGCGGCGGGTCGGGCGGGGATGCGCGGGGTCCCCCGGCGGGGGCGGCTCGGCCCCCCCCTCCCGGCAGCCGGGCCGCCACAGCGCCGCAGAGCGCCGGCGCCGCCAGCCAATCAGCGCGCGCGGGGGGCGCGGCGCCAGCGCCGCCTGGCGGAGCTCCCGGGGGCGGCGGGCTCTCCTCAGGGGGGAGCCGCACCTGAGGGGCGACCCCGAGGGAGCCCTGCAGCTCTCCCGGCGTCCATGAAATTGTGGTCTTCCTTTAATTGTTATCGGTTCTCTCCCTTCTTAGCCCGTTGGCGTCTAGAGTGTGAGACCTTCCCTGGTTGTAGCTTTTAGAGTTTGAAATGCTGTCAGTCGTTAATTAGGATCATAGAATCACAGGGTTGGAAAAATCCTCTGAGATCGTCGAGTCCGACCTTTGAACAGCACCATGTTAGCTAAGTGCCACTAAGTGCCACGTCGTTGAACGCCTCCAGGACGTGACTCCATCACCTCGCTGGGCAGTCTGTTGCAGTGCTGGACAATGTTTTATGAAATATATCAGCTTTACAGGCCATGCTTGTGGGAATACGGGAATAAATTGGGAATACACTTTGCCACCAAACTACAGCTGGCCCAGCTCTGAGCTAAGCTCTGGAAGAGCTCTGGCTTTGCCTTGGCATCAGGATGCAGAATTGTGTGACGTTCATGTCACAGGAAGACGAGAAGACAAAGCACTGCAGAAAAAAGCCCAGCAGTAAAATAATTGTGGTTTGTGGCTGTGAAGGAGTAGATTTGGCTGGTTAGCTGGGGAGGTGTGAAATGGTATGGATTAATTTGATTTGCTTCCTCTATGGGAGGAAGTTCCCTTTCAGCCTAAGAAAAGAATTTTGTTTGATTTACAAACTTTATTTGTTTGCAATGAGAGTGAGTGGTGAAATAAATTTTGGCACAGCTCTTCCTTCTACTGAGTTACATACATAATACTCCTAAATGGTTCTGTTAAATTCCAACCTACCCATTCCTAAAACTGAAACATAAAAATTTCTGTTTACTGACATGCAAACCCCATTGGATTTTGGTTTCTTTGGAGAATATCCCGTGTAGATATGAACCTATTTCTGACAGTTCCTGTCAAACTAGAAGTGTGTCCAGCACAATTTTACTACATGAAGAGGAATTTTGTTGACATAAGAAGTTTGAAAAGTAGATTACCATATAGATGGCTATTTTTCAAATGTAGTAGCATAGAAACTTTTTTTATCAGAAGATATCTCATAAATTGATTCAAGTATTACCACTTACCAAAACTTCCAATATCATCATATATTACTTGATATGCTGTTTTCTCACCTCTCTCAACATGTAACTGAGTAAATTTGACCTAATCTTTATCTTCATTGAACTTGATATGAAATGGTAAATAAACTGTTGTGCCTTCTCTAAAGTAAATCTTCTTCTTTGCTTGAGTGTTTTTTTTTTCCCGAGCATATTACCATTCAAATTCACTATAAGGTAGTTCATTATTTGGTTTCTGCCTCTCTTCCTCTGTGCTCCAGAAACATCATAAAGAAGTAGAGGCATAGGTAAATCTGAAGGATGATATCCTTTCTACATTGGAATCAAGAATAATACTTTTAAAATTAATTTTAGGTGGCTTTACCAGTACAAGATTGAAACAAGCTGTTGTTCTTTACTTTTTCTTTCAAACTATCAAGGGGAAATGCTGCATATGTTACTTGTTGCCTCTCAGAAATTAAAAGCCTGTCTTCAGGTTTCTTTCTCTTCTCAGTGGCTTTTATAAGGCCCATTGTTTCTGTAGCTTCTGTTAAGAGATTTGTGCAGATTGAGTAAACTTTCAATTAAATCCAAACTAAGGCTGAAGTAGATTTAATCTCTGCAGATGAGCAATTTCAGCTGCCAGGTTTGTTGTTCTTGAACTGATAAACATACTGGATAGTTACTAATATTTAACCAAAAAAACCAGGAGAACTTTTCTACATATATTAAAAACAGAAGTATCTTCTCTCTTCACCTTTTCCCCAGAAACTGCAAGTTTTTATTTTATACTTGAAAGAGATTTAAGATTAAAACAGACTTGTCTGCTGGACCAAGCCTTAGGTTTCAATATTAATAAGTTTTTGTCCTCAAGTAAATGGATTTCCTTAAAAATTGTTGCTTTCTTTCAAACATAGTTTATCTTCCACTACTGTCTTATCAAAGTAGAAAATGTAAAAAGGTTCTAGAAGACTTCAAAAGAATAAAAAATAATAATTTTAATATCATCAGCTGCTTTGGAAAGTTCAATAAGTTTATCAGGAAGTATACAGTGGTAAGTCTTGAATTTTTAAAGCCTCTCAGTAAGAAAAATAGACTAAGGAAAAATCTTACTGCCTTCAATTAGCCAATGTGAAAGGAAGAGGTTTTCTGAAGAGTGCAGAGCAAATGGACAAGGGGCCATTGCCAAAAGCTGCAACAAAAGACAGATATTGGGAAAAATTCTTGATGCAAAGATGTTTAAGCACTAGGGATGTGCAAGAAGCTGTTAGGGGGCACATCCAGGACAACTGATTGCAGCTGATAAAAGGAACCATACCATATGGCATTGTGTCCAGTGGTAAAAACTCAGGGAGAGAAAGAAGCAGGGACATTTGAGTTACACCATTTGTCTTCCCAAGTAACTGTTCCCTGCTCTCCTGGAAATGGCTAAAGGTTTGCCTGTTGATGGGAAGCAGTAAATGTATTCCTTATTTAGCTTTGCTTGCATATACTGCTTTGCTTCACTTATTAAACTGTCTTTA
>WBNQ01043118.1:0-11276 GCA_013401375.1 Spizella passerina | reverse complement strand
GTGTGTGCATGTGTTCTCACCTACTTGTGACTAATGATCCGTGATTTTTCTGCAATCCTCACTGTGCTTTTCTGTGTGTGTATTCTGGTGTATTTTCCAACTTCTCAGTGCAGGGTTTCTGACAGAATCATAGATCTGAACTCTCTCAGAGCACAGCAGTGTCTCTAATAAATAGGTCAAATAATCTTAGAAACGGTGTTTGTTAGCCTTGAATCGATAGTGATGAAGTTTCTCTGTGTTCTGGCTTGCTCAAACTTCTGTCTAATCTATCTTTGTTCTCTTCTTCTTGTGCAATCTTTTCCTTGCTTCCAGTGGCTGCTACAAAGAACAAAGCTAGAGGTGAGTTTCTGCCTGCACCCTTCAATTTGCATTGCATGGTTCTGCAGCCCACACATTTTCTCCCAAGGTTGTTTCTGCTCCTCCAAATAAAGAAAAATATCTTTAGGTCCTATGGTATGCCAGATTAGTTCTTTACAATTTTTAATTTACACCTAAATGCATTGTTTATCATTCAGCACTGCTCATGCTGTATTTTGTTAATTGCTTTAATTTGGGAAGTTTTCAGGAAAAAGATAAAACCAAGTGCATTGTAGTTAGATTTCTGATTTTCATTATAGTAATGTAGGGATATTGATGGCATTTTAATCGAAATGAAGATATTGCATAAAAATGCTCATAAATATGTAAATGTAATTTATATTTTTTATCTCTAGTCATAGTCATAAATATCTGAACAGAGAACAATGAACTCCTAAGTGTCTCCTAAGCATTTCCTGTCTTTTCACACTAGTATAAATGATCATCACTGTTCCTGATAGCATACCAATATATAGAAAGGCATACTATGATATCTGCAGAGATTTATGGCTTCAGAGCAGCAAGGTGATTGCCACAAATCAGTGTGACAAAGAAGGAAACCTTTCAGAACTAATCATGTAAGGTCAGCAGTGCTGTAAACCATTTTCTGAATTTCAACGAAGCAGTGATATAGGAAATGTAACCTGAGGGGTGTGTTCTGACTTACAGTTACACATAAATCAGTGCATACATGTTTATATATACACGTGCATGTGCATTTATATGTATGAACATATATTTGCATAGAAAATTATAAGAATATTAATTTTACCATCATTTTTATATTATTTCTGGTAAATAAATTTGAGTTGTCTGATAATTAAACATCAGATTTTAAGGCAAAAATATCTGCTAGTTTTGATGTATTTTGGAAGTCAAGATTCACAAGGTTTGCAAAATTCAATTCCATACATTGCTTAGCTTGAGGTTGTAGAACAATAATAATAATCAAAGAAAATACAGTTGAGAGTGTTAATGCATTAGAATAATTAAACCAATAATTAAAATACAGCTCAGGTTTGTATTTTTTTTAAACCTTGCATGGCTTTTTGTGAGATCTTTTTCTCAGAAACTTTGCATGCATTGGGTGACATGAATGAGGGGAGTGAACAAAATCAAGTTCATCTATTTGCTTATGCATGCTATAAAATTTGCTTTACTCCTTTCTGTACTGTTATGTATTCAGCTGTGGTGCTGTGTGACAGTGGTCAAGACTTTGAGACCTTCATAATTAACGAAAAAAGCCCAAACCAAGGCAGCATCATCAGAAGGGACTTTGCAGCACAAATGAACACAATCTCATCAGTATTCAGTGATTAGCTACTTCCATATATTGCCTTTAAAACAGAAATTGCCCTGGAGGCACAGGAATTGTAGGATGAGTCAGAATTACTCACGGGTGCCACTCATCTGTGAGCATTAACACACACTTATTTCAGAAGTGCACATGCATATTGAATGCACAGCTGAACCTCTCTATCATGAAAGAGGTTTGACACTGTGATCTGGTTATCTTTGGAGATCTCTTGCTCAGCTGCACAGTGCCTTCAAGAAGTCCTCGGCTTTTCCTTTGGAGCTGAACAGCCCAGTGATGAAAGCACCCAATATCCACAAGGAATTCAGTCCTGCAACAGCTCTGTCTTTTACCAAAAGCATAGGGCCTATTTTATGATCTCCTGTGGTGGAAGACATGAAGTAGATGATGCCTTACTGCTTTTCTCACCACTCTGTCTAAGCAGTAAAGAAAGGTCTGTTCCTCCTTTTCAAGTCTAACACTTAACTGGAAAACAGTTCTCTAATACACCACTGGAAACATCAATTCACAACTGAGAGAATTCTCAGGAGGAGTTTCTCTTTTGGTACTTGTAATATGAAATCCAGCAGTCCTTTATTTCTTTGCTCTTAAGTATGGGTCTTCATCTTTCCTTTCAAAAAGTCTGAAATTTGTGCTGCCATTTTCAGCAAGGCACAGTTGACCTCATGCCTACCCTAAGATCTGAGAGTTCCAGAGCCCATTATTAAATGATATTCTGTGGGATCACCTGTCTTTTGTTTGTGCATTGTTAGCATGGCAAAACTCCTGCTGGTCTCCACTACCCTACCCCTCCTTGTGGCATTGTCTGTAAGCTGAACAACAGAGCCTTTGCTCTCAAACATTGAATTCAATGCTATTTCCTGAAGTATTTTCTCAGTCTTTGTCAAAGACTGCTTGTATTAAGTGCTGTAAAGCAGCTGTTGAACTCTCTACTTTAGCCTTGCTTTGAGGCACTTAGAATCAATCTAGGTTGGAAGGTCATCTGGTCTGCAGGTCATTTGGACTGAGCTACCCTGTAAGTAAAACCCACTTGAATCTGTTTGCTCACAGCCTTCCAGTCAAATTGAAGTATCTCAAGGATTTCACAGCTCCAGGATAGATTTTGCACTATGATTGCTTGATTTTACCATGGTTTTCTTTCTCAGAGTTTTGATGACCTAGAAGAAGCTGCATGAAGTTTTTTTTTGTGGTAAATACTTGGATTTTGCACAGGCCAGATCTTCTTTAAGTACTGGAATGGTCTGCCCGGGGAGGTGGTGGTGTCACCATCCCTGGATGTGTTTAAAAAAAGACTGGATGTGTCACTCAGTGCCATGGCTTAGTTGAGGTGTAAGGAACAGGTTGGACTCCATGATCTTGAAGGTTTCTTCCAACCTTGTGATTTTGTAATTTCTTTCGACTCCTGGCCAGATGCTGCCACAGGGTGCTTATGGGCAGAATAGTTGGAACATTTCGAGGAAATCTCCTTCAGAAGGGTTTGGAAGGGTGAGCAGGGGGCAAAATGAAACATGAGAAAGGATTTATGGCACTTAATTTGGTGAAGCGGAAACTGAAAATGCCGCCTGAAAATCTCAGGCTATCAGAGGTTTTTTCAGTGCATGAATGTTTTAAGGGCCGTTTCTTAATGCACCAGATGAGATTTGTTTAACTTGATCTCTATAAATGAACATTTCCTCTAGCAGATTACCTGTTTGAAGACTGCCTTGATGTCTTAAGCAGCGCTATTGTGACAATTTTGGGACAACATTCTTGTAGATCTATTCTGGCAGTAGTTAACAACGGTTTCCATCCTGGATGGTCTCACCAGATCTGCTAATGATTTGTCAATTTTCAGCCAGCAAGTGGAAGAGAGAGCCAAGTGTCTTCATTCAAATGTAATTAATTGAGAAATGGAGTTCTGTACTCCTCATTTTCACTTCTTTGATACACTCAGTTGCTGGCCAATGAGCATGACCCAGGATGAGGACAAGAACTTAGATCTGTTTTACAGACTAACTCTCTGTGTCCAATTCCATCGATTTAACCCAGGCTTTATAAGGCCTGTACTGCCGGATGGTCCAACTCGTTTCCAAAATGGAGAAAAGTATAGCAAAGCCCATTCCTTTTTCCTAACCCTAAATGGTATTTTTGACTGTTTTCCTCGAGATGACTGTTTGCTTGTACATAATCTGTGGCATGTCTCTTATTCCGTTGTTCTCCACAAGGTACAGATTGGTTGATCCTTCTGTACAACGCCCTCATGTTGAACTGCTCTCCACACCATAGGTCCGGCATCTTGTTGCTGGTCATGAGGATCTTGCTTGTGAATTCCACAAAGGTGGGAATTCCATTCACAGGGACCTCATGTGGATAGCGGTCGGTCAGCCGGGGCAGCTCACAGCACTGGAGCCAGCCATAGCAGTCATCCATGACTGTTCTGTCTTTGTTTTCCCCGTCACAGCCATCCTGTCATTTTCCCGCCATTCTTTGAGGGCCTTGTGGGACTGTGACCACCTTGGGAGGTGGCCCAACGGCTCTTGCCTCACCCTGGTGGGCCAATCAGCACGTAGGCTTCAGTTTTAAAATTGCGGTTACTGGCCAGTCAGGAGTCTCAGATCTCTGAAGCCATGCCCACACTTGGCGTAGGCCTCAGGGAACTCTCGCGCAATTTCCACCATTTTAGTTCCGACCTTCGTGGCGGCAACAGCTCCCATGAGGCGGCTCTGGTGCCCTCGGCCCACAGGGACCCCCACCTGGCAAAACACGTCACGTTCTTGGCTGCAGGACTGCTCATTGTCTTCATGGGACCCACAGGCAACTTCCAGGTGAGCTCAGCAACACTTTTTCAGTGCTGTCAGTCTGTCTTTCTTCTTCAGCTGCACAAAGCCTTGAGGCTATGATGCCTCACAGCCTCATTTCCGGCTGTGCGGAAGTGCACTCTGAGGGCTTCAAGACTCTTCACGGCTTGGTAGTCTGCTTTGGTTGGCTTATTTAGAGTAAAAACCCACTTACATGAGGGATGCGGCGTGGCATGGGACACCTTTGGCATTGGGGCACCAATGGCTTCACAATTGGAGGACATGAGGCCTTTGGATTTTGGCATTAGGCCTCTGTCCCAAAGCGGACAACGAGCAGTACTGCAGCAAAGAAGGTGACGTATTTTGCCAGTGTTCAATAACAGTGGCATCTGTTATTAAAAGTTATTGTCAGGTCTGTCCCAAACATCCTGTAGTTAGGCAATTGGCTTTTAACCCTTCAAAGTATAAATCAGAGTTTCTGATAATTTTGACGGTGGGGTTTGTTGTTGTTGTTTGGTTTGTTTTTTTTCTTTGATGGCACTTTTCATTGTTGTCGTTACTTTTTTTTTTTTTTTTTTTTTGGGAATACTGAGGATGACTGTGACAATTTTTTTATAGAGAAGAGTATAAAGGCCAACTTTTATTGCAGGAGGGGAAAGTAAGCCCTCCGGAAAGATTTCTTATCATCTGCTTGTTTAGAAGTACAACATTCCTTCCTCTTCCTAAGTCTCCTCTGGCCCACAGATTAGAAACGGTGACATTTCCAAGAGGATTCCTATGTCCCCAAGAAGAGATTTCCTGCAGAGGGGAAGTTGTGACTGCTTTAATTTTGCAGGATTCATGCTATCCAATCTTCATAAAAACCTGTTGGATTGGTAGCTATTTCTGACATGCTTCTTTCTCTCTCCCATTTTAGCTGTGTGTGAAGCTCTATTTTAAACTTTTTTCTCAGGGGAAATCCCATTCATATCATATTGCCACTGCTTCTCATAGCAAAGTCCTGTTGTAGTACCCACACAATGCTACATTCTCTCTCGAAAACTGGCATGAAATCTGTACTTCTGATGGTTCTAGGGAATGTCCTTTTAATGGGAGATACCATCAAACCTTTTTTTCTATTTTAGCATTACAATTTTAAGTACTGTAAGGGCCTTGAACTCTTGCTTCATAAGTTAGATATAACAAGATTATTTTCTGTAGCCTGGTCGACATCCAGGGGATTTTTGAGTTGTGTCTTTTTCTTGAGTTTCATTGCATCTGTATCCCAAAGAAACTCTATTTTTGAGAACCATGGAAAAGCATTTTTACTCTTTCAGCCATTTCTTCTACAAATGAAGAAGTATGTTGGTTCTGCCTTACTTTTAAAAGAGGACACTGATTCTCTTTCAGAAACATAAGATTGAATTTAGCTTTAAAATTGCTTCTCAAGGCTTACATCTCAGTCTGTAATATAAATCATCATAGCAGTTGATGCACTGTCTAAAAGCATCTTATCCAGGAGGCAAAGATCACTCTGGACTTTATTCACTTGATTTACTTTGTTTGTTCTCATTATGTCAATGAAATTGGTATCAGCTTATTTGAAGCTCAAGTCAGGAGGGATCATGTGAAGAGTCTTGAACCAACACACTCTGTTATTGCCTGGATAGTTGTGCAATTACTCACGTTGTCTTTTACTTAACAATCAATTTTTTTTTCACTGGAGTTCACCAGATCTTCATCATTGGTCATGTTCTACCCAGCTATTTGTGATTTTCTCATGTAATATGATAAAGTTTATTGTGTATGTTCTACATAAGTATATTTGTAAATATGTAGGTAAAGAATAGGTTTCATTAATACCAGAGTTTTGACTGAAAACCATGCAAAACAGGAGAAATTGTGTTGGCCAGAAATTGTAAACACAGTTGCAAGGTCTAAACCTATCAGTTTAAGTTCTCTCTTTAGTACATGTAATTAGCCAAGCATATTTCTCTTTCAGAAAATTATTGTAGAATTAAGTCAGTAACACAGCAGCTGTCCATGTAAGGAGCAGAATGAAATAAATGTACACAAAGAGACCCAAAAAGTACTATTTTTCTTATTTGTATTATCTTCACAAAGTTCTCAGCTATTCAGTTACTGACATTAGTTAGGAATTAGCTTTGCTGTTGCTTTTTTGCTTTTCTTTTTTTTTTTTTTTGATTGAGGAATAGCTAACTCAGTGTATCATCTGCAAAAATGACACTCTACAACATATGATGGCAAAAGTTGCAAAGAAGTGGAAGTGTATAGATGTTGAAAGTGTGAATCCAATATAGAGCCTGGGGAAACTCCATAAATCAGTAGTTTGGAAGAACATTTATTTATGGTTATAAGCTTTCACCCCTGAGACATGTAGAAATAAAAACCTGTCATATTCCACCTTTACTACAAGGTCATTACAAAAAGCTTGCCAAGACTGTTGTAGTAGCATAGCAGGATTTGAAACCTGATTGAAATTTTTCAGATATTCTAGTGCCATTGAAGTAGAGGAGCTCTGCTTTGTAAAATCTTGTGATGTTTTTATTCAAAGTGCAGTTTTGACTTCTAAAGGTAGAATTTTCATATGTCACTTAAAGGTATTAAAAGCACCTTTAGTATTTGTAAGTGATTGTACTTTCAGAGAGAATAACAAAGCCAGTGTAGCCTTTATAACCATTCCTTTACTGTCTCTTTGGTATTTCCTCCCCTGTAGTTTAGTCACAGCTTATAAAGCCTGTGCTTTCCTCCAAGGAGTAAATTCTGTCCACTGGTTAAACTCACGAGGCTGAAACATACAGATTTCAGTTTTCCTCCATGATTTCGTATGGATGTTAAGGGTCAGAGTATTCTCATATTCAGCATTTCTGATGAGGAAGAAAGTGGTGATGTAGAACCAAATTTTATGCTTGTCTTTGAAGACAGTCCACAGAGAAACAAAAAAGCCAGAAAAGTTTGGAAGTGAAAAAGTTTGGAAAATGGCCGTGTAAAGAGTGCAGAGGGACTGTGAAGGTTTAAATTTAAAATTGTGTTGGATCTTGTTGAATGTTTTTTTTTTAGTATCTTCTTAAATGCAAAATTCACATTAGATCAAGACACTAGATTATTTCATGGTTCAGCTTTCCATTAGACATTATAATTATGTCTCAAAAAATCACGCAAATCTACTTAAGTATATCACACATATGCCATTTGTCCTAGAAGATTTGGGAGAGAAACCAGTTGCCTGAGTTCTGGAGGGCTTTTTAGAAAACTCACAAAATACCTTCCTGTCCTTTTTTCTTCCTTATGAACTCCAGCTGTGATCCTCAGGGGAGAAAACTGGAATCATAATGATGATAATAGTTCTAACAAAGTTGCTGACTGCTCTTTCCTCTTTGTAATTATACTTGTGAAATACCTGGCCCTGACATCTGTAAGATATTTACAATATTGAGAGAGCTGACATTTCCACATGATGTCATGTGTATGCAGTCAAAATGCTCACCATTGTAGTTCCTGTCAGAATTATTTTGTCTTTCAAGTTCCCAAGTCCTGCTACATAATAAGGAGACCACAAAAAACATGAATCACTTTTTGATTTTTTTACATGAAGCAGCTCGGGAAACAGCAGTTTGAGAAGCCTACGTGTCCTCTTATGGCTTTTAATGCATTTTATTCTGTTTTCCAGATCAGATGCAAAAAACCCAGTATTAACAGTTGTGATCATATAACACTCACTAAAGTTGCAGGGTATTATGGAATAGAGCTGCTCTAACAGCACAGAAATAGCAAAGAAAGGTACAAACCACCCCTGAAGTGAGATTTGTAGGGGCAGGCTATTGCTGTCACCATGTCATTTTTATTTCAGAGGCATCTACACTGAGCCAATGTGTCAGTCATTTATTGACTAAATGTTTTTTTTAGTTAATGCAGAAGAATTTGGGATGGAATAAGGACAATGTCTGTTTTCATGCTTGTGAAGTGCAACACAGCTGTGGGAGAGGGACTTTAGGAGGATGCTCCATCCTGAGGTGGACCTGGTTATCATCGACTAAAGCATTTTGCCAGTTCTTATTCCCCAAGTTTCACATAGGCCACTCTTCCCTCCACAGTGGTTAATACAAATTCTGATTGCCTTCTTTATTTTTTCAATTTGTCTGTGCTCGTTTGGGTGTTTAGCATGTGGGACTGTCAAAAGCAGAGTATTAGAAGAGCTTGCCATACTTAAATAGAGCTCTGCTGGAAATGTGATTGCTTTATTTGCTATTTGAATGGAGGTGCTGCTGTAAATCTGGTCATGGTTTTGAGCATTGAGCCCTCATGACTCTCTGCAAAGAATTTCCAAAGGCAGCACATTGCATTTCAGACACATATTGCTGTGTGCTTGCTCAGTTAAGTAATTTGTCAGATTCCAGTCAGACAAAACACTTTGCTTCAGAGTCGAGACTGTTGATTTAGGCACAATCAAAAGGATGTAGTGAGTTCCCAAGGTGCTTTCATCATATTTTCTACATCCTGTGGAATTGTTGGGCATGAGTGCCTAATATCTGGCAGTTGGCTGGAGCTGCTGCTCTGAGGCAGGTTGTCAACTTCTTTGGCCTAAATATCTAAGTTTCTCAACTTCTATTGGAGTTTGGGATTTTGTTTTTTTCAAAATTTCATATAGGGAAAAGGGATAATAATAATTACATCAGGTAATAATACAGAAATACAGGAGAAAANAGTGAAACACACAGTGTTTAAATGGCTGAGGATTCACCATCACTGCTGCCATTTGTGGTTTTATGTTAATTCTATCTTGGTTTCTTAGATGAAGCATAAAGGCCTAAATCAGCTAAGACTTTTTCATGTGTGCTGCTATGGTTTCATAGGGATCTCTAGCTCTTTGTAGGTAAGCATTATGCTCAGCATTCCTCTGGGTTTCTTTCAATGGCTAATAACTTCAAGGTCTTCCTCACATTTTAATTATGGGCTGCATATCTAGGAAAGGTACTGGAGAGCCCTTGAGCAGTGTCCTTTGGAGGGATTTTTGTTACTGTGCTGTTTGTACACTACTATTTAAAAAAATCTACTGTGATTAGAGATAGTTGTGGGATGATTTATGCTGGCCTGTTGACCACAAGGTCTGAAGGATCATTAGAGATAAAGGAGAGAAAAATACTCAGTGTTTATTTACCTGCACATTAAATTGTTGATTCTGAGTTAACATCCTCAATCATTACTCACGCTGTTGCAGAGCACCCAACTCCTTCTTTGTTAAGCTGATAGTGATGTCCATCTCTTATAAAAACTAGCTGGCAACATCACATTGTCTTTATGCATCTTCTCAGCTCATGTAAAAGAACCAGAGCTCTGTTTGGAGTATCACAAATAATTGCAAATTTCAGAAGGAGCCTCTGTCATTTATGTTTTGGAAGCTGTTGCTGGCTCCCAGGAAGCCAAACAGATGAATGAGTCTGTTCTTCACAGATTGCTGCAACTCAGTGTCAGTACCACTACCCCGGGAAAGAGGTTTTCCTTTTTAGGATCCTCATTCTATGAATCTGTGATTCTATGAAATCAGATCTGGAAGCTAAATAGAGTAACTAGTAGATAAATAATATGTAATTAAAAACCCAAAAAACCCAAAACACTGTAAATATAGTGTCTTTTCATTTGTTGTTTCACCATTCTGTTCATGGACTGCCTAGAGACCTACTAGCTCTAAGTCATGATTCCAACTTAGTTTTCTGAGTTTAAAGAATATGATACAAATCTTTGAAATGCTGAAACTTGACAAAAATCATATAAAGGGAAATGAGAAAGAGAATTAAGGAGTAATTAAGTATAGCTGACAGGAGGGAGGGAAACACTGGAAAGAAGGCCATGGAAAGAAATAGTGTAGCTGGCCTTTGCAGAAGCCAGCAGTAGAGGTTCTTCCTAGGCTTTGCAGGTCCCCATGTGTCTTACAGAAGTCAGTGTCAGTTTTCCAAACTCTGGTTTAAAGGGTGCAAACAAAGATAAGGCTACAAACTCCTGATTTATGTCAGTACCTGTGCACATAGAATGCATCCAACTGCTTTCCCACAGACTCACTCTTCTTTTGTTAGTTGGTACTGGGAATACTGCAGTCATTTTTCTTTTGTGAAGGCTGACGCTCCTATTTTTTTTTCTGATAGTTACTCTTATTTCTATATGCATACATTATATGTAATGTGTATGATGTATCACGAGAAAAAAATATTTGTTTTAGTTGATGAAGAAACTATTCTGCATAACTAAGTTTTTCAAGGTAGAAAAACTTTTTGTGCAGTTTCCCTTTTCATTCAAAAAGCCTGTCATTGGAAATCCCTTTGTTTCATTACTTAATTTCCTTGAGAAGTAGCTGTTTTCATTTGTCTTGGGGAGCAGTATTTATTTTGTTTATTCATCATTGATTTCTGGAAATGTAAAGTGTGTCAGCTAATGCTTTCCAGATAGAAGCTCAGAAATGAAGGGAGAATATCAATCCCTGCATTAATGTCCATTTGCATTTTAGGAATTCAAAAGTGTGTAACACTAATGAGCTAATAATTCAGTGGTTTTTTTCAGATAATGTTATGTACAGAAATGAATAGAATGAATGGCCTTCCCTACTATGGTTGGGCTTCTCTTACAGAATTCAATTTTTGTAATGATTATTGCAACGGACTGCCCATCCCACTCCTACAATAAATATTCCCCAAAAGGCTGACTAGTAAAAATACTTTTCCAGAGCAGACATAGTAGAATTTCCCTTATCTTTGGCTTTTCCACTCTTCAAAAGCCCAGGAGGAAAAGTGGGCCTTGGAGCTCTGTTGAGATAGGTTTCTGGGGTTTGGGACACC
>WBNQ01043116.1:11774-37419 GCA_013401375.1 Spizella passerina | reverse complement strand
TTTTTCACACTCCAGAAATCAGGGTTCATTTCAGTCACTCCTGATGCCTTTTTTATCCAGTCAGGATAAAATGGCTGGATGCTCCCATCCAGCCACTGGGAACACAAGTGGGATGAACTCAAGATGGAATGGAAGTGCTGTCCAAAGATTTGCCACGCTGTTCAAGTGGGGCAACAGCTGGGAGTGCTCCTCAGCCAGGAGCTTCTCTTTAAATTGCAAGGGAAAGCAAATCGTTTGCATGCATGAAGAAAGACAGGAGAACTCTGGAGGGACTTGTATGAGGGGCAGATTGTACAAGATTCTCATCCAAGCTGGATCACCTGCAGCCCAAGAGCCTTTCAGAACATAGGTACTGCTGCCACTCTTGCACAGAGAAACTCGGGAACACTAAGAACGGGAACAAAGTCTCTTTTCATGGGACTCTGCTATGACATGGTGACAATAGCAAAAATGTTCCTCTGAGGAATGAAAAAGCACTTTGTGGGCCTGGGCTCGCACATTCCCTTATTCTGATGCCTGCACAGGGGATAAATAAAATAAACCTGGGAGCAGGGTGCTGTCATGGAGTGAACAGCTCTGTGTGCCTGCAGTGGAGGGGCTTTGGGAACAAGGGATACTGTGCCAGGTGAGGAGTGTCTCATGCCAAGGGAAGAGGTGCTGACAAGGGGCAGCAGAGCTCTCCTGGTGCCAGCCATCAGCTCTGGGGAGCAGACCAGCAGAGTCTGCCAGGAATTGTCCTTTGGGTTCATGAAGCACCAAGGCCCAGAGAAGAGAGACATCTTCTACTCTCCAGCATGTTCATCCTCAACCTGCCACCTGTGAACCCTTAGGGGTTCTAAGCTATACCACCAGGGACCCTCATAACTTTTAACAAAGAAATTAATTTGGAGGAGGGTTGCATTCCCTAATAAGCTGTAAAGCATGAATCCTTATCTTAAGTATCCTCTTCTTCCATAACTGGCAATAGCAGCAAAAAAACCCCAATTTTCACCAGGTGGCTAAGCTGCAAATAAAATGAGAAGTTGTTTCTGGTCCATCAAAAAATATTTTGTTCCTTTTTCTAAACCTTTGCAAGTTGGAAATAAAAGCTGAAATGCTCTGCTTTGGAAATATCTTATCAAAACTATGAGCTGAGAATAAGTAATTTTTGGAGTGTCCACCCCTTGACTTGTCTTAAACCAAGAGAGAAGACAAGGAAAATGAGACAAATCCAAGGCACAGCACTTCATATTATTTATTCTATATTATTTATATTTATTCTATATTATTTATTCTATTTATTCTAAGACTATTCTTGTAGCATCAAGTAAAGATTCCTTTTCTGAACTTGGAGAGGTGGCCAGACATGTTCAGTGCCTGTTCTCTGGCAGTAGCTGGTAACAGCTGGCCCTGCAGGGTGACCACAAGCCTGCAGAAAGCAGGGATGGAGCAGCTGCACCCCAGACTGAATTCTCCCTAATCCCTTATAGTGGAAAATCAGCCTAAACTCAAAAGCACAACATTGAACCCCTCTTCCCAAGCCCCTCATGACCATGGAGGTGCACAGATTTATTATTTTGCTTTTATTGAGCTCGTGAACTGAGGAAACTCTGTGCAATAATGAATTCCCACCCAACCATTGGTTTGTCCTAAAAGGCCACATTTTCTGGTCTGGAATTTATCTGATGCTGCATTAAAGAAAAATTCCAATGAGGATAAATAGCAAAGAGGCAAAACAAAAGGTGCTTAACTGCAAAGCACATGAAGAGAAACCAGCCCAGAGAGACAGCTGTGAGAAAGTAAAAGGAAAACTTTTTATCTGCAATGGAAAATACTCAAGTGCTTTCTGAGCTGCAGCTTCTTTCTCCTACACAGGAATGCCAGAGTATCTCTGTCTAAGATTTGTTTTCTGACCAACTCCATGATTCCTCTTGCTCCTTTTGCTTATTCAAGATTTGATGACCACAATGGCAGAAGCTCTCATTGTTTTTTATGATTAACCCCAATTTGATCTTTGCTTAATGAGCATGTGTAAGTGAGGTGATAGACAACATGGATCAGTCTTTACCCACGGATCTATCTGCCTCTTCTTTGTAATGCTGGGAGAGAAAAGCCTTGGAGGTCCCTCAGAGCTGCACCACGAGGAGGAATGCACACAAAGGTGAGGAAAAGGTGAAGCCTAGAACACCAACAAAGACATCCACAAATCTCTGAGCATCAGGGATGTCTTTTGGCTCCTGTGGCAGCAAGTCAGGCTTGCTCTCCAGCTCAGGGAAGGGAGTTAGCAGGAATACTGTGTCAGGAATCCTTCCCTTGACTCCTTCAAGCACATTTTGTTATCTAACAGGCAGGCAGCGTGTTACACACTGTCAGCCCTCAGCCCAGGCACATCCTGGGGAGGAATGAGCACCGTGCAGAGTCACTGCCCCTGAACAAACTGAGCAGGAGGAGACCACAGCCATCGTCACCCTCCCCATCTGCTACTGCTGCCGAGCTTGGCACTGTAGCTCCTCCATCACACAAGGCTGGAAGAGCCAAGAGTGACTGAAACCCTCAAACCCACCCCTGGCACAGAGGCAGTGCCATGGAATGCTGGCCAGAATGGTGTTGGCAGCATGGCACATCCACCTGCTGCCTGCATTCCCTGGGAGAATTCCCAGTGCAGCCACTCAGAGCAGGGCGCTGCACCCAGCAGAGGGAGGCAGGAACAACCACCAGAGAGGAACAAAGCACACAGAAGGTGCTGGAGGCTCTGTGCAAGCAGGGCAGACAGCAGGAGGATCTCAGCAGAGCCACTGCAGGAAGAAGGAAATGTGCTGCAAGCCAAGGGAAGTGCTCAGCCCCTCCTGACACAGAAATCGCAGCTGCGGGTCACTTCATGGCAGCAACAATCCGAGGATCCTCTGCATTGTAAATTGTAAGAGCTGAGAGCAAGTAAGAGAACAAATTGGGCAGGAAAACACTGCTCCAGTGGGTAAAGTGTCAGAGCAGAGAAGAGAAATGGGGAAGCAGCAACCAGAAGGGGAGACCATTTGCTAAGGAGAAAGAGCAAGAGATCCAGTCTGTGCATTTAGAACAAAGCAAGCCAGCAAAGTGGCAGAGGCATTAATGAACACAGACAAAGGACCAGAAAGAGACATGTGGACCTGCTGCTGGACAAATGTGGGTATCAGTGGTCCTAACAGGACCTATTTCTTTCTGTATGATTTAGGATTTGAGTGTTAAGGGCTAAAACTAATAATTAACTTTTGTTTCCCTCTCTATAGGGTGTGCTTCCATTTTGTCCATAGATAAGGTTTGGGCCTGTTGTGTTCCAGACCCATCACTCACACTGCAGGCATCTCCTCAGCTACCACAGCACCACTGCCAAGCACAAGACCTACAAGGCAGGCCCTCCAACAGAGCCAGCACATCCTTGCTCAGCCAGTCCTTCTGTTTAATCCAACAGACAGCACTCCCTCCCTGTCCTCACAGCTCTGTTCAGGAACTGACAGACCATACTTCTCCCAGATCCCTCCCCAGATCCAGCTCCCAGAGCCCACTGCTCAGTGCAGTGTCTGGAACAAGCTCTGTAAAAGCCATCAGCACCACGTGGCCCTTCTCTGACGCATCTCAGGGATGCTTTGCACAAACAGCCCTCCAGTAAGAAGTCTGATGTTACCTTTTGCCACAGCAAGACAGCATGCAGCTTTCTAAACAAAGGAAGCCAGTTCCTTTTACATAAAAACAAAAATTGCAGCAAGACCTTCTTTGGGAAGCAGCCTTTTGCAAAATTATTCTAGACTTTTTCTTAATGCATTCAATGCCATATACAGGCTTTGACAGTACCTGGTGTAGAGCCTCAGCCCAAGCCATGTTCTCTGCTGTCATGGCACAAAAGCTGGGTTGACTATTTCTTGCAGCAATCAAGTTTATTTCCTGGAACCAGAGTTTGGATTAGGCTGAAACTGTTTGAAAACTCAGGCCAAGTGTCCAAACTGGGCATCAGAGCACAACTGCTCAGCCTTCCTGCAGATATCCTGAACCCAAGGCAAGGGAAACTCCTTGTAACCTTTTTCGGGTGAGAAAGTGAAAAATCCATGATCTGTCTTGGATGGGGAAAGCTGCAAGCCTGGGCAAGATTTACTTGCAACCTCAACTTACAAAGGCAGCTCTGGAAAAGAGTTTTGCTGCCAATGGCAAGTACCACCATGGCTTCCAGCTACAGTCTTCACTGTGATCTCTAATACAATTTCACCTATTTTAGCTCAGGCTGAGGAATTCATTTTTAAAGGCATAGCTGTCATGCTGCTCATGAAAATGTCCAACCACTTCCCTCCCACCTACCTAGGACCCTGATTTCTGCTCCTTTAGCTTTCCTCTCTCCCTACTTTGTATTTTGCATTTTGAATTCTCCCTCTGGCAGCAACATTTTCTGCACCAAAGTGATCACCCTTCTTTTGAGAAAGTGGACAAGTAAATCTTTCCCAGGCTTGCAGCTTTCCCCATCCAAGACAGAATTTTTCACTTTCTCACCTGAAAAAGGTAACAAGGTGTTTCCCTTGCCTTGGGTTCAGGATATCTGCAGGAAGGCTGAGCAGTTGTGCTCTGATGCCCAGTTTGGACACTTGGCCTGAGTTTTCAAACAGTTTCAGCCTAATCCAAACTATGATTCCAGGAAATAAACTGATTGATGCAACCCTTTTGAAAAACAGGTTAGCCAATGCATTCTGCTGCCCACTTCCCACAGCTCCCACTCACAACAGCCATGGGACTCTGCAGATCCACTGGGTCACAGGTGGATAAACTGTAGAGACCATGGTAAACCAGAGAGAACAAATAGCTCCATGTCAGACAGGGTAGGGCTGGCATAACTTCAGCTGCTGTCTTCAACACCTCCTGTCATTGCATTTACAGAGGCTGCAACCCAACAGCTCCAGCCACCAACTCCACCTGCTTTTAAAAGGCACAGAACCTTTAGAAACCCAGCAATGCACTGGGGAATTCCTCTGCAAGGTTTCAAAGCCCTGAGCCCTGACAACATCCACAGAGCAGGACAAAACACTCCTGGTCTGGTTGGACCCTTCTGACAATAAATTCAGCTGTCAGCTCACAGCACCACAGAGCTGCTAAACCACTGCCCTCCCAATGAGCTTTTGGTGGCTCAGCCTCTGGAGAGCCAGAGAGCCTCTTAAAAACTGATTTGCATGATCTGTCCCCACTTTGCTGGCTGCAGCCACCAAAGCCCAAGAGGGTGGTACTCCCTGTTGATACAAAGCAGTAAAAAACCAAGTCTCTTGCCTACTCATTCAAAACCAGAGATGATTTGAAACTCAGCTAAATTTCTGATTGATAGAAATGAAACCCACAGGGAAGAAAAAGCAAAAATGGCCAGTGAACATTTTTTTTTTCCTGAAAGGCTGAGTTGCATCAACTAGAGAGACAGGACAAAATCACAACTGGGCTTGTAAGGGCAGCCACCATCTCCTGGTGCAAAAGTGAAATGTTTCACCCATGGCTTTGGGTATCTTTGCCCACCAGCTGATGTTTGGATTCCTTCCCTAGCACACAGCACTTGGGCTCTGCTGCACAAACACAAACCACCTTGCTGACAGGGATGTGGGCTGACTGACAGCACAGCCCACCAGCTCTTTGCCCACAGTGGAGGCAAACTGAGGCTTTTATTTCTGCCAAGGATGAGCTGGCTGGGACAGCACTTCCAGTGCAGCTGTGTTTCCAGCCAGTGCATGGAGGACTGTCGCAGACAACTTTTATGAAAAATCCTTTCCTTAGGATTTTTTCCTCCTGAGAAGCTGATAAGCCTCAGGAACAAAATGTAAACATTGATTATCTGCTGCTGTGGAATGCAACAGGTGGATTTTTGATTGGCCCATCTTGGATGTTTATAATTAATGGCCAATCACAGCCCAGCTGGCTCAGGCTCTGTCTGAGCCACAAACCTTTGTTATCATTCTTTTCTATTCTTAGCTTAGCTGGCCTTCTGAAGAGAACCTTTTCTTCTATTCTTTTAGTATAGTTTTAATACAATATATATCATAAAATAATAAATCAAGCCTTCTAAAATATAGAGTCAGATCCTCCTCTCTTCCCTCAACATAAGACCCCTGTGAACACCGTCACAGAGGACAACCCACTGATGAAGGTTTTTCCCTTCCTCAGGGAGGAGAAAGCCTGTTCCAGCCCTTTTCCTACACATCCACCTTCTTTCTTTGCAGGCTGTGCTGGGAACAAGGCCAGCACTCAGCTGTTCTCTTGTCCCTGACAACTCCCCAGAGGAGAAGGCAGAGGACCAGGCCAGCAGCTGCATCTTTCCTTGTGTTGCCCAGGGCTTATCTCTGAGGAGAAGCAGCTCATAGCAGCAAGCTTTGCAAAGCAGATAATGCAGAAAACCGGTGCCTTGCAGTATGTTGCACATAAGCCCTAGACAGCTCTCTCCCAGCTGAATCCACGACCTTACTCAAAGCTGGTCCATAAGGCAGTGCCCAAATTAAAGTCTTTGTTTTCCTAGACTGCTATGCTCTTACTCTTGTGAAAAATGCATGCANGTCCTTTTTCGGGCTGGTGCTGCCCAGAAAAAGGTACCCGGACGTCCGTAACTCTTTGTATTTATTGTCTCATATTGTCCTAATTCAATTTGTCCAAATTGTTCTCACTCTAATTGTATTACTGTTTTTATAACCATTTTATTACGATTAAACTTTTAAAATTTTAAAAACAGGTGATTGGCGTTTTTCACACTCTGAGACTGCTGTGCCATTGACAGAGCATCCAAATCCCAAGGAAAGGGGCATCCCTCTTCTGCCAAGACATGTCCAGCATCCCTCTCATTCCCCCTTTACACTGAGGCTGATGTGCTGCAGAAGGCTCACCAAGGACCACCAGCATCCCAGCTCCTGGGCCACCTCCTTCCCTGATAGGCTTTCCCTCACAAAATTTCCAGCTCAAATAAGGCACTACTGCAAAAGGCTTTCAACGGAGCCTTCCCGACCCATTTAAAACTTGTAAAAATGCAGCCCAAAGACCACAGAAAAGGCAAAATACTCATAGGGTATTGCTGTTTTCAACAAAGCTATTCCTGCCTTAGTGAGATAAGCAGAGAACTGAGTGACCTGTTCTACCACGAGGTAGGAGCAAAGTCTCTTGAGAAACTCAAATGCAGCCACACCTGGCCCAGAGTGTCAGGCAGAAACAGAAAAATGGCTCTCAAATACAGGCAGAAGTTTGAAAATAGAGATTGCCAATACATCTTTCTCCTTTCTGGTACCAGTTACTGTGTCTCTGTAAGGCTACACAAAGAAGGGTTCAGTTTTCAGATATGGGTTACTTGTCTTCATGTCACAGCAATCACAATTCCACAGGTTGAAAATATACTTTCTTCTAAACGCCCAGCTTGGGCATGGCCAGGGAAAAAAAACAGTCCTGTTGCAGTTCAGAAAAGCTGTCCCTTATCTCCAGAGACTGCAGATAAGACGTTTGAGTGTCTGCAGCAGCTCAGTACACTTCAAGTATCAGCCTGAGGGGAAGGTTAGAGTCGCCTTGAATGAGGCTGTGCTGTCTGTTGGGCTGCTTCTCTTATCAGGTTGATCTGAGCACAATTGTCACCTCTTTCCTACTCCTAGTGTTCATGCCTGAGGCATAAAGAGAGAGGTAAAAGTGCACAAACCTGGGAGAAAAACATACAGTACATAAACTCCAGGAGAAACTTCAGGCTCCATCTCCATGTTTACCACCAGAGTGGCAAAATGCAGAAGCACTTAGCCAAGCTACCCAGCTCATTATCACATATTTATATCAAAATAGGCCTAAACACCCTTGCAAACAACAATACCGTGATTAAAACCAATGCACTCCTCTCACAGATTTAGATCAGACAGTGTTTATTTCCGTTGCATGGAGCACTAACCTTTCAAAGTTATTTTTACACCCACTCCTCCCTGCTGACCACTTTCCTCACTCGAATGAATAATGTTTCCAGGAGCTTTCATAAATTTTGGAGATGAATCAGACCACTAGAACCTATTCAGACCCAAGGAGCTCTAGGAATCCCAACAAGTTCCAGCAAACATTCTGTAAAAGTCTGATGCCAGGGACGTTCTTCATCTCCTCTGCTTTCTGATCTACCAGAACAAACATCTGGCTCCCTGAGATTCAAAAACATGCACTGAGGAACGTACAAGTCTGGGAAACATTTAAATCTCACTTGAGACAGAGATGATGTAAAAAAAGGCAGGACTGTCTCCTAAATGAGGGCACATAGCAAGAAGAAATATGCTGAAACCTGCCATGTTCTAACAAACCCTGCAATCTGTAGCATCAATCACAAGTCAGTGTCACTCAGAGCAGCCCCAAGGTTGCTCTAAACTGCACTGAGGATGGGAAAGAGAAACATGGAGAGCTTAAAATCCCCTCCAGCCAGGGTTCAGCGTCAAGCTGTTGACCATCAACTCAAGATGTTTGCACCAAGACGTTTTCTACTCTGCTGAAACCAGAAGCTACTGACAGAAAATTTCCCATGTGTATCTCCAGCAAGCAAAAAGGAAACAGTCAGGTGAAAAAAATCCCATTTTCTGTGTCCCCCACACTGCCAGGCATAGTGAGAAGGTGCCATACCTGTATGTGACGTGCACTGCAGTGCCAGGTTCATCTCTCTCCCAGATCAAAGCCACTCTGTCTGGAGACTTTTCGACGTGCTGATCCAAGCAATTTACTGTAAAAAAACCCAAAGGTTTAAACAACGCCTGAGCAGAGGAAAGGTGCTTTGTAAACCTAGCTTGGTTAAGTGCAACAGCAAGCAAATAGAAGATGAAACATCAGTTTTTGGGTTGCTAGACACACACTAATGTATAACAGAGGAACTGGGAGCATTTGGAGCTCCAGTAAAGCTGTACAACAAATTATACACTTAATTGGCACAGTGGCCTTAGGGGTGGATACCCATGAGAGGCCACGGCAAATCCAGACATGGGCTGAATTCATGGCTCAATTCAGCCAGCCCAAATCCTTCCCCTGATCCCAGCAGCACAAAGGCAAGGCACCCTTTTGATGTTTTTGCTCCCCAGAGCAGCATTTCACTACAGAACTCGGACAGTCTTCCCCAGCTGGCATGTTTAGCACTGCACCATTTGGATTTTCTAATTAAAGCTCATGTGAAACATTTTTGTTCCAGGCTATAACAAAGAGCTGAACCTCAGCTAACTGAAAATGTCTAAAACTGTGGGATCTATGGTAAACTCAAAGTTCAGACATCTACAAATTTTCAGACCCATGAGAAAGATTAATGTGTCTCAGGCTGTGTATTCCACCTCCTAAAATTTAAAGGTACAAAATTCCCTTTTAAAGGTGCATCTCTCCCCCTCAGCAGCTTGAAGTGGAGGACTTAGGGAGAGCATCCAACCTGAAGAAATTTATAGAATCCACAAAAGAATCCTGCCTGCATGTCCACTAGCAAATTGCCTGATAGTTAGAGAACATCCTTGTTAAATATTAATTCCACGCCTATATGACACTTATTGCATTGCAATATTTCAAAGGCAGTTACTTTATTTCAGCAGGCAACTAGTCAGGGACACAGCTGTATAACACAGAGAAAAACCTTTTTTAAAATTGCTGGATTTCAGATCATATTTCCTGGAACTATTAATACTGATGGAAAAGGATTTCATTTTTCCAGATAAATTTTAAAAAGCTGTGTGCTGTAGTAGCTTTGGCTGCTCTGTGATCACACCATCACACGGGGTGGGAATGAGCCCCTAAAGGTGCACAGAGAAAGAAATTCCTCAGAATTTAACACATTTCATTGCAAGACCAAGTGTTGGTCTCAAAATTTTGAAAAAGCATTCTTCAGCTGTTTAAAGTCTTTTATTTTTAATGCAAAACCCTGCAGCAGTACTATAAAAATAAGACAAAGCCATTTCTTAAGCCATCCTAATAAGATACAAGAGGACAAGTGTCGCAGACATCTTTTTCACAAAAAATCCTTTCTTTAGGATTTTCCCTTCTGGGAAGCTGAGGCCCCAGAAAAAGAATGTAAACAATGGTTATCTGCTGCTGTGGAATGCAACAGGTGGATTCTTGATTGGGCCATCTTGAATGTTTATAATTAATGGCCAATCAAGGACAGAGCTATCTCGGACAGAGTCAGAGAGAGCTGGCTTTGTTGTCATTCTTTCTATTCTATTCTTAGCTTAGCTAGCTTCTGAGGAAACCTTTTCCTTTCTATTTCTTTTTAGTATAGTTATAATGTAATATATATATATATATTATAAAATAATAAATCAAGCCTTCTGAACATGGAGTCAACATTCTCGTCTCTTCCCTCGTTCCAGAACCCCTGTGACCACGGTCCCAGACAAGAGCTCTAGTGGGGAATTTTTTAAGCAGTTACACACTGGTTTCCTCTGCCTGTGTCCATTGCTGTGGCTGGGTGAACAACAAGCAGCAGCTCCCACCTCTAAGCTCCCCACAGCTGCACCCTCACTTAATGTGCCACGCTACACTGAAGCACAAAATGGAATTCATTGCCCAAACAACTTTTCTTACTCAGACTGGCCTTCAGAGGGAATTTCTGCTGCAGAAAGCCCTGGCTGAGCCAAGTGGGAGATTTAGCCCTGTGCTCAGTGAGAACGAACAGGTGAACTAGAGCCAAGTGCTATTATTTCCTTCCTGGTCTTAGGCTTACATGAGCCTTTTGCTCATTTTACAAAATAGAATTTAGTGAACTTCCCCTTACTACTACACCCTAGTGGTTTCTCCATACATTTTCGTGCTTCCTGGACTGCTCAGAAACAATTAAATCTCAGTAAGACAAGCTCCTGAGAATGTGTCCTGGTGGGAAATGCAGTAGTTTGCCAGGTTATTCTCCTGGCCAGGAGTCACAGTGCAAGAAATCCAGAAGCTCTGAAGCTCAGAGCTCCCCAGAATCCTTCTGCAAGGGCCCCCAAGCAAAGAGCATCAGATGACTCAGTTGCTCGTGGTCCAGCTGTGCTGGGAGACGTGCACACAGGATGTTCTGGATCAGGGACCTGAACTGCTGCCATGTTTCTGCAAGTGTTCAAATCAAGAGGTGAAAGGACAAAACCAGAGTCTCCTAACAGAAAAACTTGGCTGCGGCAAAGTAGTGAAAAAATCCCACTTCCTGTGCTCCCCACACTGCCTTCATCACGCTTGAAAACAAAACCAGCAACAGCAAACCTGTTTCACTCTGTGCATCTGTTACAAAGGTCTATGATTTTCTTTTGTGTATGCAAAAAAAAAACAAAACCTGAGTGGCATTTTCTGCCTGCTGAAGAACCAGACCCAAGGCCAAGCAATATCTGGATATCAAAGATCTGACACAGGATCCAGAAGAAAGTGTTGATCCCACTCTAGAGAGGAAAGAAACAGATCCCTGATAGGGTGTGCTCAGACAAGATCTTCCTTTCAACAGGAATTAATGCCAACAAAACTCTGGCTAAAATCCTCTGATTGCTGGGTGCTGGGCATAGGGCTGTACACACATCTCCAAAAGCTTGGGATCCACTGCTGGGCATCATTCCCTGGGAGGAAACACTCTCTTATGCTCTCTGGAAGACCTGAGGAGGGTTTCCTCTTTTGGCTGTAAAAAAAAGTGGCCAGAGATGTTACAGTTACTGCGCTACTGAACGAGGAATGGGAAATGAAGGTCAGAAATGTTCATCCCTGTTAAAAGCCATCACCACTGCGTGGTACCCTGCATGGGACTGGAACTCACTCCCACGGGATGAAGCACAGCCGGAGGACACAAGAGCCTTCAGGACAAGAGACATGGCATGGACAAAACTCAAAGGAAGTCAGGCAAATTTTACTCTTGTTTCATGTTGAGTGGAAAATTGGAGGAAATTGGAGGAAAATGCCAAGATCCTCGTTTAAAAGAAAAAAAAAAACATCCCGGCAGCTTCTGCCATAAAAGCCTGGGAGCGTTCCCCACCTGTGGATATCCTGAGCCACCACGGGGCCGGGCAGAGCCCAAACCGGGCATCCCGCAGGTCGAAGGGCGAGGCAGCGCCCGGCCAAGAGGCTTAGCCAGGGTTATCCCGGCTTTGGATTTTCTCCCCGCTAACAGCATTTCGCAATTCCTGGCTTGTTTCCTCCCAGTGTCGCCCAACCGAAATCCTCATTTTCACCCCCAAAGACCGGCGATGGCGAAACTTCTGCCCGCAGGGAGGGGACGCCTCCCGTCCAGCGCGGCGGGGGATGCGCGGCCGGGACCCCTTACCCGAGACGTTGAGGCGGCCGCCGAGGAACCAGCGGGCGGAGCCGGCGCTGTGGCCGGGCTGCCAGGCCGTGTGGAAGGGACTGTCCCAGCGCAGCCACCCCCGCGCCACGTCCGCCCAGAACCCGCCGGGGTCGCGGGCCGCCCGCTCCCGCCAGGCCCGGTACCCGCCGGGCGGTAGCGCCCCGGGAGCCCCCGCCGGGCGGCAGCGGCTCCGGGACGGCACCGGGAGCGGCACCGGGGGGCGCGGGCGGCTGAGGGCGCGCAGAGTCCGCGCTCGGGCGGCCACCAGCGCCATGGGGACACAGCGCTGTCCCCGCAGCGCCCGCCCGGACCGGGACAGCGAGGGCAGCGACCGAACGGGCGAGAGAGAAATAGAAAGAGAGAGAGAGAGAGAGAGAGAGAGACCGCCTGCGGGGAGGGGCTGCCCCGGCGGGGCGGCTCCGGGAGCGCCGCACCCCGCACACAGCCCCGGGAGCACCGCGCAAGCAGGGACACCCCGCACCCTCGGGAGCGCTCTGCACCCAGGGACACCCCGCATACAGAGACACCCCGCACCCGGGGACACCCCGCGCCCTCGGGACACCCTGTGGCCAGGGACACCCAGCATCCCCGGGAGCACCCTGCACCCAGGGACACCCGTACCCCCGGGGACACCCCGCAGCCAGGGACTGCCCGCACCCTCGGGAGTGCCCTGCACCTGGGGACACCCCGCACCCGGGGACACCCCGCGCCCAGGGACACCCCTCACCTGGGAGCACCCCGAGAGATACACCGACACCCGGAGGGAGAGACCCAGCACTTCGCCCTGTGGGGATATCACCTGCACGGATGCGCCCCTGATACCATCCTCACTGCCACAGCAGGGGTGCCCAGGTACAGCCAGGCACTTTAGCATAAAAAGCGGCTCCCAGCACACACATGCGCTGTCCTATCTACAGCTGGTGTCCAGCACCACGGACGCGGACACTGAGCACACACTCCTCATGCACACACAGTACTTCTGCTCGTGGGTAGGTGGCAAACACATTGTGCCCTCCTACACCACCCTACACACAGTGGTCATAGCCCTGTCGCCTCTGCTCGAAATGGGGTGGTGTCTCTAAGCAGGGCACACATCCATTTTTTACTTGGCAGCCCTGCCAGCACCATCCTTAATGTGGAATTGCTGGCTTTGGTATCACAACACTTCTTCTTGCATATTAATCTTTCACCCCGACTTCATGGTGCCAACCCTCAGCAATGAGTAGCAAAGTTTTAAAGCAGCTAGCACAGAGCTTATTCCTTGTCTATAGCAAAGACATGCTTTTTTCTGGCACAAATTCTTGTAGATAGCTTGGTCCAGCCTCCCAGCACAGAGTCTGAAAGCTCAGAGTGGCATGGTCTGGGCATCCTTAAGAAGTGCCAAACTACCTGAGCATCAACTCTACTCACCCCCAGGGTTTGGGCAGGCAAAACACATTTCACGTTCAAGATTAAAAACTTAAAATAACTTTATATGCTATGAAGCTTCTTCTGGCAGTGGTAGAAACAAATGGTGGTTTTCTGTCCTAAATATACCACCAGGCACTTTTTTGTGATTTTTGTGTGAGACTTTCTGATGCTGCTGAACTCTTCTACTGTGCTTTATAGGTAAAAAGCAAGAATAAATACAATTTTAATTTCCTTGTGAAGCTGGCATTAGTACACGGCTGCTGTAGTTCGATATTGGTTGTGTTGTGCCTGTCACTTTCGGTTTGCCCAAGCCCTAAATTCCAAGCAGCAGCACATGTGCCACCTGGTGCCAGACAGGGGCACAGAGAGCACTTCAGCCTTCACTTGGTTTGCCCAAGGATTGCTCAAAAGTTTCCTAGCAAAGATGACTCATACGCAAATCCTACCCCTTTCAGGATTTCAGAGGAATGCGATTTCACAAAACAAACAAATGAGTTGTCAAAAAAAAAAAAAAAAAAGCAAGCATGAATTTGAATATTTGGCATTAAAGCTTACCTGCTTCATCTTCATTTGCAGCCTTTGAAATCTGGGAACCCTTCTCTGGTTTTCTTGCACCAAGGCTGATTTTCCTCTTCTACCAGCAAGTTTTGTTTTGCTCATGATTCACCAGAAAATCCCCTGCTCTCCAATTTTGGCTGCCTTTTTTCTCAGAGAAAACCATGGCCAGCAGCAACACAACCCAAATCCAGTCTGATCACTGCAGGGAGATGGGTTGCTGAACCCAAGCACAAGCCCAAATCTCCTTTCTTGCCTCAAAAAAGAGATGAAGAGAGAGGAAAAGAGTCCCTGAGATTTTGCAATGCCTACTTGCTCTACCCACGACTTTCTGAACAAGGGAGTGAAGGCTGGCACATCAGGCTGTTGGCTTTTTGAGAACCAAGGGGTGTCACAGCAATTCTCATTTTTAAGTATTTTGAGTGTGCCAGGAAAGGCTGGTGCTGGATAAAAGGCAGGTCACAGAATTGCTTCCTGCATTCACTGTCTCCCTCTCCATTCTTAGGGCGCTCTGGCGTTGTGGAGTCCCAACAGGAATGCTGGCATTCCCAGCTCTGGAGAAGCCTGGTGACCCTCATCTGGGAATGCCACCTCTGTGTGGCAGCTTCCAAAGGCTTGTGGCTGCCAGGGCAGAAGGAATCATTCCCTGCTACAGCCAAGCCTCCTGGCACAGTCTCCCAGCCCAGCCAGGCCATCTCAGTGCCCTGCAGGAGATTTCAGCAGGTAACAGGCACAGCTGCTGAACAGCTGCAGATCTTGGCCTGGATTGAGGGAATTCTGTGCTGGAGTCATGGCAGGCACTGATGAGCAATGCCAGTTGAGTAGGGGCTGAGATTTCTGCTGACAGAACTGTAAGGAAAAAACCCTTAAAAAACCCAACCCCCCCCAACTTTCCACATCTCTCTACTCCCATTCTAACTGCTACCAGCAGTTACTTATTGGCCTTATCTTCATTTCCTGTCAGTGTCACTATCGTATTTTCTGGAAAAATCCCTTTGCCCAGGATTCTTCTCCTGGAAAGCTGAGAAGCCTCAGAGAAAAAAGGAAAACAATAATTATCTGATTCACTTCTCCTGTGTTTTTCTGCTTTGGAATGTGTTTGGACAATGTTTACCAACAGGTGATTGTTTCATTGGTTTCATGTGAATTGTTTTGACTCATTGACCAATCAAGGCAAGCTGTGTTGAGACTCTGGAGGGAGTAATGAGTTTTCATTATTATCTTTTAGCCTTCTGTAAGGATCCTTTCTGTATTCTTTAGTATAGTTTAGTTTAATATAGTATCATAAAATAATAAATTAGTCTTCTGAGAACATGAAGTCAGATTCATCATTCCTTCCTGCCACAGAGCACCCTGCAAATACAATCCTGTCAGTAAGTAAGACTTACTCAATGAGGTGTTATGTTTCTCAGTTGCTCATCCCTCTGTTTTTCCTATTTTTAATGACCTAAAAAGAAGAACAGTAAAGTTGTGCAATCCAGGACTGTCACCTGGTTATCACTGATCTGCTCCTCGCTGTCCTTTCCAATGGTCTTCTCACATGGTGTGCACACAGCTGATATCTGGCTCCACAAAGAAAGTCAGGGCCAGGCAAAAACACCACCACAGAGCAAAAGTACACGCTGGTCTGTGTTAGAAATTCTCCCAAGCCACAATTAACCCAGATTTTAATAAAATCTTTTGATCATTTCCAGCTGCATTTCTGCCTGCAGATGAAATTGGACATGTTCCCAGGTGGCTGTTCTAGCAGGTTTCTAAGCCCATTCAGCTCCATCTGCAGAAGGGAGGCTTAGACCAAGGATGAAATGAAGCTAAAATGCAGTTATTCAGGTTCCACTTTAACAGATGAGCACAGACCTTGTGTCCAAAGCAATGGGAACTGCAGCAGGTTTGAAGGAGCTGAGTACCTGAGCTAATCTGGAATGTGAATCTTTGTCAGATCTGGTCACACGTGAAACAAAGGTCAAAACTGTGTGAAAAATGTAGATTTGCTGCACTTCCACTTATGAATGTGTAATAAATGCCCAGTGAGTGATAGGGGAGAAAAAACAATACTTAAAATATCCAGAAAATTAGACATTGATTAGATAGATAGATAGATAGATAGATAGATAGATAGATAGATAATATCCAGATAATTAGACTGGTTTTGTACAGGCTATGCCATCAGATGTCCCACTCTCCAGAGTTTTCTGCTCAAGGCTGGATTTCAAACCAAGGGGATTCAGTGCTGCTGCTGACACCCATCAACACAGAACTTCCCTCCCCAATTGCTCCTGTCCTGCATCAGCAGCCCACACTGGGTTTGCTTTGTTCCAGAAAGTCCTTGCTGATAAATCTCCACATCTCCCCTTGGTCAGCACTTGGGGCTGCCCAGCCTGAGGGTGGAATAAAGGCTCCAGCCTCAAACCCTTCCATCCCCTCCAGCTTGGTAATGTTGCTCAACCTAATCTACTGCTGGCTGTGTGCTTGGTGCTCCAGCAGCACTGTGAGAGAGAGATGTGAAGGATGCTGAGATGTAAAGATGACCTCATGGGGAAAACCAGCTCCCTCACCTCCTTTTGGTCTGCCCACGACCTTTGCCTCTACAACCCAGCACCATGAATTCCCAGTGCTTGGGAATACAAGTGGTGGGGTCTTGACCTGCAGCACAGAGAGCCCACCTGGCAACTGTCAATTATCTCTCAATCAAAAACCTGGAGTGACAGGAACCTTGGCATGAGGTGCAACTTATGTGAGTGTCTTGACCCCTGGGACTGCAGGATGAGCTGCTACAGGGCTAGAGATTCCCTGGAGTCTCTGTGGAATGCTTCCAAATCCTCAATGCAGGGGAGTCCAGCCAGTGGAGGAACATTGTGGGGGGCTGGTAGCCCTGTTCTCCCTGATCTGAGTGGCTGGGTGTGGCCAGGGTTGTGCTGGGTCTGCCTTGGCACAAGCATGTCTGTCTTGTCACCACAAATCCCCTCTGTTAGCCTCTGCCCCCAAGGGACTGCTCTGGTGGGGGAAAAGTCCTGGCTGGGAGGTGTGTCCCACAAGGGATGGGGGAGCACAGCAGCCCTGTGGAAGCTGGTGTGACATCCCACTCACAAGACAGATGGGAACCTCCATTTGTGGATGAACACCAGGCTGGGCCTGATGGGGACAGGGAGAAGGCACCAGAGTGCGGCAGGGAGAGTCTGGCAGCGGTGTTTTGTGAAGGTGTATAAGGCACAGAACAGTGCCCATCCACAGTCTGGGACAGAGGCATGAATATGGATGATTTGCAGTGGAAAGGGAACAAGAAGGCACAGCCATGAGCGTTGCACAGCACATCTGGAGGAGCCACGTGCTTATCTGTGCTTCAAGTACAACATGATCCACAGTGAGCTGGAGCAGGGAGAACGACACCTGTCTGGAGCTGTGCCCCTCAGGGCAGGTGAACTGCCCAGGGACAGGCACACTGCCCAGCTGCATGCAGGGACACCCTCACTTGTCTGAGCCTTTTCTGGGTGCTGCACCCAGCTGTGAGCTGTTGGCATTGTTCCCAGTCCTGGTAGGGCAAGATCTGGCCCAGTATGGATGGGGAATGTTCTGATCCTAGCGGTGCAGTGCCCAGGCCAGTGCCAGTGATGCTCCCAGTGTAGTGTCCTGGCCAGGCTGTGGTGATGCTGCCATTTGCAGTGCACTGTAGTGCACCAGCCCCTTCTTGGCCCCGGCCCCAGAGGACTGGAGTAAAAAGCTGCAGGTCAGCACTGCTGGGCTGACTGCGCTGCCAGCACAGGGCTCTCAGTGGTGTCGCTGCCGGTCCCTGTGCAATGCACAGCCCAGCCTGAGGCAGATGTGCCGGCTCTGGCCTGGGTCCCAGCAGTGCAGTCACCCGGCTCTGTGCAGACCGTGCCAGCGCTGGCCGCGCTCCCAGGGCAGCGCAGTGCCCAGGGCCATGCTGGCCATGCCAGCGCTGATGCCACCAGCGCAGAGACAGGCACCGGTCCCGTCCTGGCAGGGCCCGCGATCGCGCTGGCACTGCCGCTGCCGTTCCCGGTCCCAGGGCGGGGCAGCGCCGTGCCGCTGCCTTTCCCGGTCCCGGGCCGAGTCCCACGCCGGTGCGCTGCTTCCCGGCGCGCTGCGGTGCCCGGCCGCGTGTGCCGCCCGCCGCTGCCCGGTGCCGCCTGACGGCGGAGGCGGGCCCGGGGCGGGCCCGGCCGGGCGGGGACGGCCCGCGGGTGATGTCAGGCTGATGCTGTCGGTGCGGCGCGCGGTGCATTGTGGGCGAATCCCGCCGCCCGCCGCGGCTCCGAGGGGGAGGATGCGCTCGGGGCCGGCCCGTCCCACAGCCGCAGCCGCAGCGCGCCGGGCCGGCGGCACCGCGCCCGACGAGCCGCACTGAAGGGCGTGGGGCATGCGCTGCCTGCGCCGGCCGCAGCGGGAGGCGCCGGCGGCGGCGGGGCCAGGTGAGCCGGGCCGGGCCGCGCCACGGCGGGCATGGGTGGGGAAGGGAGGGACGGAGGGAGCGTCCCGCTGGCGGCCTGCGAGATGCGGGACCGGGGACCGCACCGGGCCGGGCCGTGCCGAGGCTGCGCGCGGGGCACTGCGGGAGATGTAGTTTGCCGCCCCACCCGGCGCCTCCAGCCGAAGGGAGAGAGTCCCGCGCGCGGGACTCGGATTCCCAGCGTGCCCGCGGGGGTGGGCGGGCCAGCGGCGGAGTGACGGCCCGCTGCCGCCAATGGGAAGGTGGGCCGGGTGGGGCGAACCAACTGCCGAGAGGGGCGGCGGGGAGTGGGGGGGCGGCGTGCCGGCAGCTGCAGTGCAGGGGCGGACGCGGCCACCTCCTCGGCGGGGGGAGGCGGGACGGCCCGAGGTGAGGGCAGGGCAGGGCAGGGCAGGGCGGGGGCTCGGGCGGCGGCCGCCCCTCGGCACCGCTCCTGCCCGGCGCCGAGGTCGCGGCGCTACCCGGGGCTGCCGCCGCGGGAGGGGCGGGCAGCGGCCTCGCTGCGCCGTGCACGGCAGGGGCGGGGGCGCCCCGAGCGCTGAGAGGCTCCGCCGGAGGGAGCGGCCCCGCCGGGCGGTACCGGGGACCGGCGGTGCCGCTGTCGGGCGGGGGCCGAGGTGCGAAGGCAGCCACGGCCTTGCGGCGGGCCGGGCTCGGGGGAAACGCACGGAGGGTGTCGGCCACCTCGGGAGGTCCGGTGCCGCCCGGGGCTGGGCACGGCATCCTGCCTGGGGCCAGCGGTGCCTGTCCGGCCGCACGGGATAAGCCAGCCCGGTCCCTGGAGGGTTCTATGGAGGGAGCGAGCGCTTCCTTCCGCCGCGGTATCCTGGGATAACTCCGTGGTGTGCGGGTTGCAGGCGGGAGGCTAAGAGTTTCTCCTTTTTGGCGGGGTGGAAATGGTGCTCCTCTGTGCGTGGCCGTGTCTCCCGAAGCTTTGGGGCTCAGTGTCCCGCTATGGGCTCGGTATTGCTGGCGGCGCCCAAGCTGACATTGCTGGATGTGCCCGTGGTCATTGTGCTGCTTTCCCTGCATTCCGAGAGAGGAGGGATCCGCTAACCTGGGTCTGACCCACTGAGGACTCTCCAGATGAGCACCGTGACCTTGACGTGCATCGGGGATTTAACAGGGAGCCAGAATGCTGCACGGAGCACTGAAATCACACTGGCACTCTGACAGCTCGAGTTCAAGCCCCACTGTGTGTTTTGAGGGCTGGGGACATCAATACCTGTTGGTATCAGCAGTTCAAACCAAACCTGTTTTGAATTTTCTTAGGCTTGATTGATAGAAGGAAAGGTCTCCTAATGCTACCATTTCACATGGATTTCTTGTAGTCTCACTGAAAATGTTGCCTTTTAGCAATAAACTTCTCAGTGAGTCACAACAGAGATTTTCAGCCTGGGGACTTCCTACGAGTGGAATTCAGCTTCATGTTGTGTTGTGCCACAGGGTGTGCTAATGCTCCCTCAGCTCGTAGGTGCTGTGCCTGTACAGGTGCTCTGAGTAAAGAGCATCACTTCTGTCTCACGAGTGTCAGTGTGTCACCACGTTTCAGTGTGCTGCCTTCTTCTGAGAGGATAAAGAGGGGCAGAATAGGAATGATGTGTTAATGTTCTGGCTTTCTTCCTTTGTGTGCCAGTGATCATCCAGCTCACAAGGAGCATCCTCCTCCAGGTGATATAGGTGGAATCAGAAACTTTTGAGATGTGGTGCACATGAATGGTGTATGTGGTATTCACTGCTGTTAGAAATAAAACACTGGAATCTCTTGTAGGACACATTTGTCACACCTTGGGGACACCTGCCTAACCTTTCTTTTTTCTTTAGAATGGTCCTCAAGGGAGAAGTCAGATCCCTATCAATGCTCTTGGTCCTCCAGAAAGGAGTGTCTCTAGTGCTAGGAAGTCTGTTCCTTCAGCTCCCAGTGTTGGTGCTGATCAAGTGGTGCTTGTGGCCCATGTATGGATTTCCTTCCCTCTCCATCCCCAGTGTTTGTTGGTGAGGGCAGCAGGCAGCCTGCAGTTCTCCTCCACTGGAAGCAGCTGGCACTTGTTTTCCAAAGCAGGAATGATCAGCCAGATCCAGGAAGAGCCAAATCCATATTTCTTCTCTATGTCCAGTCTGGGAATCCCTTCTTGCTGTTTCTTGCTCTCTCTTATGGAAAGATTGGCTCATGACTTGATGGTTTGTCAGGTAGCACACTCCTCTCACATGAGTCCTGCTGTGGGCTCATCTCTTCAATTGTGTGCTTTCAGTTTTTTTCCTTAGTCTTATCTGTGTGTGTATCAATGTGCAGCATCCAGAAAACACCTCAGGGGTGGTTCCTCATCCTGGGAAGCTCCTGGGTTAGATTTGTTTGCCAAACTCCATAGTGACCTTCCAGTAACATTGATTTACTTTGAAAACAGAGCAGAGGACAGAAAATAGGTCCTTGTGGAGGAATAGGTGTTTATAAAGCCTTCAAGGACTTCATAAACTTCCTTCATGTTTTAGGGCTTTGTTGGTATCTTCCACTTTGAGTATTGCAAGGCACAGTCTGAATATTTGCTGGAGCCATTGTGGAGGCATTTGCTAAAAAACTGTTTTAGCTCTGCTGGTTTACTGAGCAAGAAGCAAAGTGGACACAACCAGTATTTCCTTCCCCTTCTTCCATCAAAGATCACAAAAAAAATTTGTATTCCTTTGAAACATCATGAAATCCCCTTAAATGTCATTGTGGGACACAGTCCCTTTGGAATAAATGTTGAGATTGCTTTGAGAGGGAGGAATAAGGAAGGCCAGCTATGAGACCTCCCTCCCTAGCCCAGAGGAAGAGTGGGAGAAGCTGCTGGGTGTTTGTTGAAACTTCAGGAATGAGAGGTGAGGGAGATGGTGTGGCTTTACGTGGTGCATCTGAAAATTGAGACTCCCTTGCATGTGAGGGTTTGCCCAGCTCTGAAGTGGACAGTGGCAATCCTGGTTGGTCAGGCCAATCCATGGTCTTCTCCACAGCACTGCCCAGTGCCTGTGGATCTCAGTGTTGAGAGCCACAGCAGTTTTCCCCAAAAATATGGAAAATGATCTATCAATGGCAATATGTCTTGGACATTAATGTATCGAGTGGTTTTTCACATGAACTTTTCTGCTTTTTTGGACACTGGTGGATACATCAATATATTAAGACTCAACAGGGAAAATATAAAACTGCCACAGCAAGTTTTTCACAGGATTCACAATCCCAATTCACAAAAAAATCCCTTGGTCCCTTTTGGTCTTACCCAGTCCCACACTGTTTTCTGTTGGGCCTTTTCCTCTGCTCAAGAGCTGCACACGTGGGAAAGGATCTTTTTTTTGTAGTTGAGAAGGAAGATGTTGACAGTGTGATGGACTGTAGAGCTAATCAAACAAGATGTGTTTGGAAACCCCTTCCTTTTGGTGTCAGGCTGTGTCATCTTTAATTTGGTGAGCAATATGAAAGGAACAAACTGGATCCTCCTGGGCTGGCTCCAGCCAGATAGGTGCCATGGAGAGCAGAGAATGCCTGTGGGCACAGATTTCCTCTTAGGGGAAAAGAGGCATCCCAGCCTTCAGAAAGAGATCTGGTGTCAGCTGTGGCAGATGGAAGTGGATTCCTCTCTGTCTGTGCAGCAGGAGATGTTGTCAGGCCTTCTGTCAGCCCAGGAGCTGCTGGGTGCAAAGCTTTGGTGGCCTCCCAGTCAGACACGAAAAGACAAAGGGAGGCATTGGTGTTTGGTGAAAAGGTTTTGATTTCAGGATCACTCAGCTGCTCAGGCCAAACCCCTGGATTGCTCCAGGCCTTTACCAGTGACCAAGAGATGATGCTCAGGGAAAGGCTGAGAAGATGGGCACACTGTGCTTGCTCTGGTCACAGCCCTGATCACCTTGGGGGTGCAGGGTGCAGCTTTCCAGCCTTTTTATTTGTTGCCCTGAGTCATTTTCCATGCACACAAGGTGTGTTAAGAGTACTCTGTTGTGAAACAAACCTCTGCATTCCTATGTGTTTTCCTCTCTTTTAGCCAGTTACTAGTTTTAGAGAAACTTTCTTTTTACCCTGGAACATCCTAATTTCCATGTGCTTGTTGAGTCTTCCTAAAAGCACCTCACCTATCCTAACAGATCTATAAATCAGGGCTTCTCCCTCCTGCCTGCCACTTAGTTTAATTTTTAATCTTCAGTTTTCTAAACATGTCTGTTGTGGAAGACTGATTTTCCAGATCCTCTGCAGAGCTCTTCAAAACAAACAGCGGCCAAAAATGCTAGGTATCTTCTTTCTAATCTTTCCTTAAGTCTTTCTATTTCTTATCCGTCCATCATTTAGCAAACTGGCTGGGTGGCCTCTCACCACATATGGGTAGAAAATATGTAGATTTTATCCAGAAAAATTTACTTAACCTCTTCCACATCATCAGGAGAAAACATCATCACTTGGAATAATTTGTGCTGTTTTCTTCTTTTACACACATCTTCTATTCTAAAAACCTTCTGTTGGGCCAGTAAGTCAGAATTAAAACAAAGTAGGAGTTGCACTGGCCAAAGATTTTCTTTCTTTTTATTTTTTTAAGGTGATACATTTCTATTCAACAATGTGGAATTGTTTGTAAGTTATATTTAAAATTTCATCTTTGTAATATAGTCTGATCTGCATGAGGAAACTGAAGTTCCCCATTACGTCCTGTTTCCTAAAGGCACAGGCCATCTGTTCTCACATGGCAAATCACTGTTGCTGCTTTATTCTGGTCTGATGGGGCAGCTTTACTATTACATTTTTTCCCTTTAGCCTTGATACAAAATTATTTCTTTATCTCCTGGGAGACTGTCTGTTTATTTTGTAGTGTGTAGTACTCTTTCTCCCCTGGAATGACCTGGCCTTTTTCTGTGTACCTGTTCCATGGAGCACTGGAGAACGTGCCTGGGTAGCAAGAATGAATCCATTCCTCCTTGTTCCCTACCACACCTCTGAAACCTGTTGCATCTCTTTGGTTTTTTGGGTTCTATTTAAATACCTTACAATGCTGAAACTACTCTTTCTCTGTGTGTGTGTGTGTGTGTGTGTGATATTTCTTCTGAAATTCAGCCCATTTTTTCCCTGAACTTGTAGCTCTTGGTGAGAATCTGCCTTCCAGACAGAGGGAGAATCTGCCTCTCCTATCCCAGACTGATCTATAGCTTCTTGACATGCAGCTTAAATTCTTGGTACTGTTGGTACTTGTTCTCTTGGTACCTATTCTGCTCCCTGAAACAAGGGCATGGTGTAGCTGTCCAACACTTTCACCTTCACAGAGGCCATCAGCACAGTGCTTCTCTTGATTGGACACTAATAAATTGTCTGGCTTGTTTCCCTCATTGCATGAAAGTTGCTTGTTTGCTTCCTGTAGCTCCTCAGCCAGAGAACAGAAGTCACCTTTGTGGTGACATTGTGTTAGGAAGCTTAGACTTTGTGGTCTGGTTATGTCTTGAATTATTCAAACAGAATCTAGCTGCATTAGACTTCTAAAATTTACTAGTTTAGGAGTTGTGCAAGTAATTTATTGAAAGTGATTTCTTTAAATTTTGTTATTTTGGGGAAAAACAAAGGTTAGCCTCAGGCAGAGTTACTCCAGTAACTCCAGAGTTGCTGTTTTTAAGCAGAAGGGACTGAATCTTGTCATTTCACAGAAGGCCAAGAGCTTCCTGCTGTGGAGACAAACACAGAGCACAGCTTGACTGGAGCTGAAATGGATCTGAGGTCTGCTCCACTTGCATTTGACTGACCCTACAGTGAACCAATTCAGGAAGCTCTAAGCCAAGGAAATGCTCTTATTTATTAGGAAGAAGAAGAATTTTTCTGCTAGTACAGGTCCCTGAACCCATGGTGGCCCGTGGTGGAATCCTACATACACGAGTTCAGAGCTGGGAGGAGACAGGGGAACTGTTTCTTTTCATTTCAGGCAGATTTTTAGATTGGTTAATTAGGAACCTGGAGTTGTGAATCCAGCACTGGGGTCTGTAGGATTTATGGGATAGTGTAGATAATATGGTGTAACAGCACTCCTATTAATTCTCACCTTTCATTCATTAGTGTCTAAGCACCCAAAATGTGATTTTTGGGTGGGTGTTGGGTTTTTTGGGGTTTGGGTTGTTGTTTTTTTTGGTGTTTCTGCTTTTAGTAAAATTGGTAGTAGCTAAAGCATGCCTTCTTAGAGGTGCCCAGCCTTGGTCTGAAAAGAGAATCCACCCTCTTTCTTCTTCCAGATCCTGTCCTTAAGGAAAACACCCATGAAAAACTAATTTGCAGTTGTCAGGTTTCAGCTTCTAGCAGAAGGTGAGCTCAAATGTCAGAGCCCTTCAGTTTCTTAAATTTTCATAATAGAGAAGTGCTTTTCCACTACATTCCCTTTTTTGGGGGTGAGTTTCTTTGGGCTAAGTTCCATGCATTTTAGAGAGTTTAGTTTTCAGGTGGAAGGCACTTTCCAGCCTTTTTTTAATTTTTTTATTCAGGATTTTTAGTAGCCATGTGGCATGGATTACTGTACTCTACCAGTCTCTGCTGTCTCTCACCAGTAGGCAAGGGCAGAATTGCCTCCCTTTTTTAATTTTTTGTGCTTCTCTCTGTAGCAGTGCTCTGCTCTGTGTGCATGACCTCTATGGCTTGTTCATAGATGTCTAAGCATGAGTTTGGTTGTATTAAGGAGCATTTTGTTGAAGATGCACTTTTTTCTTTCTGCTCTTCCCCATTTCTATGAAGAGAAAAGGAGTGGTTGCTTCTCAAGCAGAGACAAGGTTTATAGGGCTTTGTCCATTGAACAGGACAAAAAAGAAAATGTAAAAGGTGGCAATGCAAAGGGCAGGTAGTCAAGTAGTTTGTCACTCTTGTGACAGTTATCTGGGGGAAATGATAGGAACCATTTGGTTTCCAAGGCTCAGAGCTATCTGCAGCCTCTTTTCAAGTCTGGTGGCAGCTCAGAAGCTGGTATTTCTGGTGTGCTTGTGGCTTCTTTTGCAAA
>WBNQ01043113.1:0-35225 GCA_013401375.1 Spizella passerina | reverse complement strand
ACCACTCACCTGCCACTACACTAATTTCACATTTAAAGACAGCAAGATGTGTATCTAGTCCTTGAAACTGGTACTGGGAAGAGGGGATAATCTATGGACATATCTGCACTCCAGGAGAGAACAGAGAGTTGTGGAACAAAACACAGACTGAGAGGTTCAGGAATAAAAAGGATATTGATGTCATGATTTGTATCTTCTCATAGGAACTGTTATAAAATTGTCAGATTAACAGCACTGACAGAATGATGCAGCTGTGTTATTATTATTTTGAATAAGCATTTCTATGCTTAAGGCCAGTAATTCTTTGCTACATGTATCTACTGAATGCCACAATTTACAGAAAGTAGGATCTTTCATTTACAGTTCACAGCTATGCAACCTCCCAGGTAGGTGCCAGGATCAAAAGCCCCAGAAAAAACAACTTTTAGAAGAAAATTTTATTTCTTAATATCATCTTCATTTTCTTAGCAAAGAAAAAAAAATGCTTTATTACTTATGAGGACCAATATTTTGGTCCATCAAAATTATAAGTACAGAGTATACAATGCAAACTGTAAGGAAAATTGAAATTAATTCTGAACAACATAATGACATGCTTCCATGCCTTCCTCCTTACAAAACTCTATTAAAATAATTCATCAAAAATTCATCAACTACTACCTCTTAAGAGCTACTTCTACAAGTGGAGCAGGAAGTGGATATACAAGCAGGGAAAGGAATCTTGCATAGAAGGGTTTGGAGAAGATTTCCTCTGAGAGCTGCAATGATTTAAGCACAGTAATAGGAGGCACTGGAAAATGAACAATGCCATGTTATCACAGGATAAAAATACACATCTTTTTACACTAATACATCAAGTCCTAAGCCCAGTACATTTCAGAGCACATATTTACTATGATAAAAGCTTTTCCTAAGTAGAAGCATTTAGAGGAATATTAAATTACCACAGCCCTCATCACCTTCCCTCATCCAACAGGAATTGCTGCCACCAGCTCCATCGTGGCTGATTCAGAGTGGGCACTGCCTGAGACCTTTGTAAGGCCATGTTCAGCTTGACTGCCACCTAGCCAAGAGCAATATCCTTATATTACTGTTATCTGAACAAGAATCTCTTCCAGAGCAGAGGAAAATGAGGCTTTGGAACTAGAAGTCAGGCTAATGAACAAATCCACGTTGCTCTNACATGCATCCTTCTGCAAAACCAAAAACTCTGTCTGTAGTCTGCTCTTGTAGATAATACATAAACACTTCTGTAACAGAATATGCTTTAAGTTTTATGATTCAAGTAGAAATCCTTGAGTCATTTGCTCGCCCTAAATTATTCTAAAAATTCTCTTTTGTACCTGAAATTCTGTTACATCCTTCTGCCTTCCTCCTTCAAGTCACTTTGGTATTTATGCTCTAGAAAGATTCCTGTAAGTACATGGAAATATCATGAAATTTGTCAGAGGCCAACCAAGTTCTCCCTTCCAATCCCACACTCCCTGAAAAGCAATCCAGGAGTATTTACCCAAATTCCTTCTGCCCATTCAGACAACTTGAGGGCTACACAAACCTCCCCCCAGAACCTTACTGTAGGTTATCAAACACTCCAAAGCAACAGCTCTACACCTTACGGGCACATTTTGGTGCCTCACAACAGCTCAGCTTCATGGAAGATGAAAGGAATCACCATCCAAGCATGGGAAAAGCCATGATTGGAACAAAGGCAGAGAAAATGCTTCTGTTGTTTACCTCCTGCCACCGACAGGTTAAAGTACAAAGGGAAAGAGTCAAGCACAGGGTTTCGGGGCTGCACAAAGAGCCCATTCATCACATGGTAAGAAGGCACATGCATTTGATTGTGTCAGCTTAACAAAGTCACAGTAGGAGGATTTCTTTAGGAACTATCACTGCTGGAATTACAAAGGCAGTTAAGACACAAACTTTGGGGCAGGAGAAAGGATGCTGTCCCAAAGACAAGGCAATCCAGGATGCTACAGGAGGGAAGCACCTGCTGAAAAATGCCTTATCAGCACATACTGTAAACCAGATAAAGGAATATAAGTTTAAACTGCTGAAGGAATGAGAAGAATTATGCAGCTTTTGCTTGATGCTTTTCTCATAATCAAGTGCTTATCGTGCAGAAAAATGGTTACTATTGCTCCAAGCCACAGAAGGCTCACCACTCACCTGCCACTACACTAATTTCACATTTAAAGACAGCAAGATGTGTATCTAGTCCTTGAAACTGGTACTGGGAAGAGGGGATAATCTATGGACATATCTGCACTCCAGGAGAGAACAGAGAGTTGTGGAACAAAACACAGACTGAGAGGTTCAGGAATAAAAAGGATATTGATGTCATGATTTGTATCTTCTCATAGGAACTGTTATAAAATTGTCAGATTAACAGCACNCAGAGGTTCATGCCCCTAAAACTTGCAGACATTGCCACTGGCTCAGAAAATGTGTGAGCCAACAACTGCTGAAGACTGGGAGAGTGTCCTAGGAGGTAACACAAGGGGCTTCCCCACCCTTTTGCTCTTGCTTGTGAGTCTGTTACTGGCTACTGTCTGAGATAAGATATCATGCACTGTTCAGTCTAATTACATCAAGAATGCTTGCAAACAGATTTTTCTGTCCTAATCATCAAAAGGATACCAATTAGCCAAGGTTCTGATTACATACAGCCAGAGCCAACAGTTCTCCTTTCACTTCCAATTAATTGAAAATTACAGAACAAAAATCTTTTTGTACGAACAGCATCTCAGCAGAACACAAACCAGTACAAGTCCCATTTCTTTGAGGACAAAATAAAAACATAAAAGCTGGTAAAACTAGTTATGTCACCCAAGTTCCCATACATTTATTCAACTGAATACTTCTGGAACCTTCCTGGTATTATTACAGTTATTTAGCAGGCTTGAGGCTCAAGGTTGAGGCTCATGGTCCACATTTCCAAAAGTTAGATTACAACACCAAAGCGCATTTTTCCTAGAAAGCCTAGCAGGTAATGAATCATATGACTTACATTTTCCTGGTCAGAAGACAGTGGTGGCTCCACTAGAAGAANGAATCTCTTCCAGAGCAGAGGAAAATGAGGCTTTGGAACTAGAAGTCAGGCTAATGAACAAATCCACGTTGCTCTGCTGAGACAGATGCACAGAGCCAGAATGCACAGCAAAGAGGGAATCCAAGCTGACATTTGAGCAACAGCTGTGCTGAGGCTTACACAAGGCAGAGGAAGATGTATAGCATAATGTTTTTTCCAGATTATCTGGAACACTGCAGAATATCACATAATAAAGGCCATTTGGCAAGCCAATATTGGCACTTTTGACAGCAAAGTGTTTTGGGATGATCCATTAGAGGCATCAATTATTTAGCCTTTTAAGACAAAAACAATTTAAAGGCATCATACTAACAAACCCAAGAAATCACTGAGGACCAGAATAAAAGGATGAAAAAAAATTTTAAAAAGCACAAGCCCATATATGGCAGAGAAAGTGATGCAGATTAAGATGTAACAGCAAATCCAAATGGCAAAAACGAATTTCTGTGACAGCACTTCAGGAGACCAGGAAAGAGAAATCAAACATGAGAAAGCCACACATTTGTAGTGAGCCAAAATGGAAAAAACACAAACATTTGTTGTATTGATGAAAGCAAAAAAATCAAAAAGACAACATGTGCTACAAATGCCTGAAAGAGAGAATGAAAGTATTTCAACTGTTTCATTGCCAAAATGTTAGAATTAAACACTGATTCAGCCAGATAATTTCTGATTAGCTAAGCAATGTACAGAAATAACTGAAGCACATTATCAATTATGGACTTTTACCTTGGGCATTCCATCCACAGTTAACTCTAATTATTCAACCAGGAAAGTCAGAGACAAGAATGAAAACAGCCTTCAAAGCAGATGATCCCAACACACCAACAGATAAACATGTAAATTCAAAATATCTGCTAGCACAACTCAACCTTTCTTTTTCTAACCAGTTTTGGCCAAGACTTTGCACCTTAAAGCCATGCTTCACACCCTTCCACAAAATGGAAAAAGACTCTGGGTGTTTCCCTTATCAGGATACTGAGAATGTTCTGGAGAAGTTATTGCAGTACAACTGTGAGTGCACTGGCTTGGCTTACTAAACATGAATACCAATCCTGACTTCTCATGACAAGAATGCTTGGAACTAAATTCTGTAAGGGCTCCAGCTCATCAAGCTGAGAAGGCAAATACCAGTTCTCATGTCAGCTGATCCATGACACTGGGCCCTGCAAACACCCAGAACTTGTGGCAAATGCAATTACAGCCACAGCCCAACATACAATGAGCAGCACCAGCATGTTTTTGCTGCTGGCTAAAACCACACACTTGCTGTGACTGAGCTGATACAGTAAACTCATTAATCCATGATAAATTGGATAGTGAGCCTAAGATGAATGCCTCTTCCACTTAACTATGCTGATAGCCATCTGAATATATCCTGGGAGAAGCATTAATTACAGTTCTGCAAATCTCTAACCAGAAGGTACTTTTGTCCCAGTGCTTGGACTGTCTTTAATAAAGCTGTGGATGCCTTTCTGCATGTTGTGGCTGCTAAAATTTACAGAGGTTCATGCCCCTAAAACTTGCAGACATTGCCACTGGCTCAGAAAATGTGTGAGCCAACAACTGCTGAAGACTGGGAGAGTGTCCTAGGAGGTAACACAAGGGGCTTCCCCATCCTTTTGCTCTTGCTTCTGAGTCTGTTACTGGCTACTGTCTGAGATAAGATATCATGCACTGTTCAGTCTAATTACATCAAGAATGCTTGCAAACAGATTTTTCTGTCCTAATCATCAAAAGGATACCAATTAGCCAAGGTTCTGATTACATACAGCCAGAGCCAACAGTTCTCCTTTCACTTCCAATTAATTGAAAATTACAGAACAAAAATCTTTTTGTACGAACAGCATCTCAGCAGAACACAAACCAGTACAAGTCCCATTTCTTTGAGGACAAAATAAAAACATAAAAGCTGGTAAAACTAGTTATGTCACCCAAGTTCCCATACATTTATTCAACTGAATACTTCTGGAACCTTCCTGGTATTATTACAGTTATTTAGCAGGCTTGAGGCTCAAGGTTGAGGCTCATGGTCCACATTTCCAAAAGTTAGATTACAACACCAAAACTCATTTTTCCTAGAAAGCCTAGCAGGTAATGAATCATATGACTTACATTTTCCTGGTCAGAAGACAGTGGTGGCTCCACTAGAAGAAGGCTCTCTTGAGAGCTGTCCTCTCCAAAGGCTGCCTGTGTGGTTGCAGGGTCAGACATGTGTCCTTTTCTGAGCCGCAGACCTGGCTCTGCACAACCGGCATTATCGAGTTCCGTTGGTTCGTTCATGAGATGCTGGAGGCCTTCTCAAATATTCTCTTTCCTCTTGGTTCAGTTTGGCTGATTATGTCTTGGCTCTGAAAGGAAAAAATCGTTTGTGTAACTCAACTGAAGTTAACAAGAGGAATGCAGAAGTTGGCTGGAAGAAGAGCTTGCTTACAAGCTACCAAACAGCTATGACAACTGCTTTTATATGTGCCCAAAATCCCACAGGATCAATTACACACATTTCTACACTGCTGGGTAATGAACCCTCATCCTGAGACCACTAACAGTTTCATATCCTTGGTTTAACACAAGTTAAACACAACTTTGAAAGGTGACAGAAAGTGAGCTTCAAAAAGCAGTAAATCTACAAAACCACGGTCAACTTTTATGAATTATTTCTACAAAATTGCAAGCAGCAGGCTGTTAATATTATTTAGAAATATACCACTTATCACAGGTACTCTATAATTACTGTATTTTTGCAGGTATGAAGCTCATACCCAAGCTCAATCATCCAGAGTAGGTTTCACCAAACTAGGACATTAAGTACTAGTAATAGCAATCAAGCAAAGCACAAGCAGAGCTCAAGCAGCAACTAATTTTAGACAGACTGCAAGGAGGGCAGTAACACACAGTGTGATTATGCTTCCCTTAAATTAACATGGTCACAATCACTGCAAGGAATGTGTTTGTATCTTTACTTGTGCAAGGAATTAGAGCAGACAAATTTAAACACTGTTCACTCCACCAGAGCAATCAAAAACAGGTAAATCCCCCAGAAAACAACAACCCATGGTTCCTACTCAGAAAAGTAACTGTCTTTTACACTTACAACACTGCAAAAAGTATTCAGGGTAAATGTAACTCAAAATGCTAAAGATTTGATCAAATTTACAGAAAATTGATGACAACTCTTAACCTGAGAATTAAGAGTATTTTTGGTAACCCATTTGTTTTGTACACCCTGTGTGGTGCCACTTCAGCAGCCAGTTCACAGAGACCTGTATGACACTGGCAGCCTTGGGAGGCACAATCTCCAGAGAACTCTGCAGTCTGAGTGCCAGAAAGCATCAGAATGTACTGTCAGAGTGAAGCCACAGCTGAGGCTTCAGAATCACTGAATGACAATCTATTCCTTTTGCACTAATCACCTGGTGTCATTACTGTAGCACCTAAGTGCTCTGATGTGACTAACACACAACATTAAGACAACCCATCTAACAAGTTTTAACTTGCCAGTATGCATAATTCAATTGGAATTTTACTGCTCAATAAAAGATGCTGGAATTTGTCATAATGTAGGAGGGAAAATTAAAAATATAAGATAGGGAATTGATATTGGCAGTTTTGTAATAAAATGTCACCTCCAAAAAGCCAATAAATAATGTATTCTGTCCTTACAGGAACTCATTTCATTTACATATGATCACTGCAAGATAATTCTCAGCTCTGGCAAATGGTCTCTAGTTAATTTTGCTGCAGCAGTTTGTAATATTCTATCCCCTCAGCTGCCTGGCAATCCTCAGAGGAGAGAGCTGCTAATGAGCAGGTACCAGACTCTGCAGAACTAAATAATACCTTGAGTTGTCCGAGTTCAGTATGGCACAGGGCTTTAGTCACCCAGGATGGTAAGGTGACAATGTGACAGCAGAGCAGATGGCACCCCCACCTTCCTGCTACCTTCACTGCAGGGTCACAAGCTCCATCTGAGTGAGATGCAACAGCTAAAATGGCCACAGCTGTTTACTTGGTAAACACAAGAGCCACAGGAGAATTAAGAGGAGGTTTAGCAACATTACACAGGAAGCTCAGTGAAGGAGTCGAGCAAGTAGATTTTAAGAGCAGGAACAAATATTCAGGAAGCCACAAACTGAAATCTTAACTGTTTTTGTCATATTTCAAGCAGCCAATTCACAATTCTATTTTTAGGCAAGAAACATAAAGACATAATCACACTGCCATTTGGCAAAACTGATGTAAGAACGAAAAGAGTAAGCAACAACAACTACAGTTTGAATTGAAGCTAATGGACATCTTCATTTAAAAAGCAACCTATAAGAGATAATTTCAGTACAGTATTGTGATGGTTTTGGCTGGGGTAACCATCACATTGATGGAGCCTGGCTTTCCTGATGGGATGGCTGAACACCTGCCTGCCCATGGGAAGTGCTGAAGGAATTCCTTGGTTTGCTTTGCTTGTATCCACAACTTTTGCTTTACTTATTGAACTGTCTTTATGTGAACCCACAAGTCCTCTCTTTTATGTTTCTGTCTCCCATCCCACTGGGGCAGAGTGAGCAATCAGCTCTGTGGGTCCTGGCTGCCCGCTGGGGTTAGACCACAGTAAGTACACTGGCCCAATCTGAAGCTGTAGCTCAAACCAGAAAAATGCAAGTAAGCAGAGCAGGTGTTTATAAACAACAGTCACACACAGGCACACCCCCTGCCTGCTAATCCCCGCATTTCAAACAGGCAGTCAGTACAAACAGCCCTAGTCAGGTCCACACATTGGGCAATTTCATGAGACCTTGAACCAGCAAGTTGTACTGGTTCTCCTTTCAGCCAGATTTAAGCAACAGCATTGCCACTGTGTGCTGCAGCAGCAGCAACATTGCCCAATGCCTGTCCTTACATCACCTCTGTGACATTGTGAGAGCAATGCTCTGGGACACAGCACAGCCACACAACAGGCTCAGCCACATTTGGCCAAGATGCTTGCAAAAGGCTCTCCTAATAAAATAGATAGAGGAATGCCAATTTACATCAGGCCTTGAGGATTTACTTCACCAGCACTCACTGCCAAGTATTCGCTAAGGTTAAAAATAAAAGATGCATTTCACCTCCAGAGAGTCAGATTTGCATTGAGCAGCAGAGCTGATCTTCAGAGCTCTGCAGAAATAGAAGTGGCTGTTTCTTGAAATGACAGTGGGATTGTTCAGTGAACTAAGATGTTTCCATGTCATTCATCATGCAGGATCCTCACAGTGCTAAATACGTTTGCCCTAAATGAGCATGCAAAGGTAAGCAAGATAAAAGCTAATCCAAAATCACCACTACTGGGTTTTACTTCTTTTTGAAAATGTCCTACTGACTGAATACAGCTGGAAGGTGCCAACACAGAAGTGCAAATAGCCTCAAATATTTGTTCACAAATGAAAGAAAGAAGTGAAGATTATGAACAGGAAAGGCACAGGCAGTCTGAATTCTATCATAAAGTCTCTATGACTCACAGTTCAGTTCTTTTCCTAAAAAATTAGGAAGTATTGCTAAGTATAGTAGAATCTAACCAGAAGATGATGGTTGAACCATTGTGAGGATACTTACTGCCCATTCTGCCTAAGACTGCACAGTTCCCAAAATCAAAAGCTAGAAAATGGAAAGCTATAGAACACTTGAGGTCTTGGAAAATATTGTTTGGTGTCTCATGGAGATTATCAATCTCATAAATGAAATCCTTCAACATTTTTTGTAGCATGCAAATTAAAGGTTTCATTAAAATTAGCTTCCATTTAAAGAGGAAGTTGCCATGATGACTTAAAATCTACTTAATGACTGCATCCATAATATCAGCATGGAGATGAATCAGTGAGTTCCTGCTGTGCTTAAAATAAGCTGAGAAAAGCATCTACAGAGTTTGGTCTGTTGAGTTTTTTAATACAGAAAACTTCTAAATGCTCCATCAGCTTTTGGAAAGGACTTGGCAGTTTAATGCAAGCAGGGTTCTAAACACAGCCTGGAAGCACAAAATGAGGCTTTGGTCAGTTCAATGTGCTGCTGCTTTGCCACACAGCCCCAGAGCAGCCTCAGCCCCACAGGAGGCTCAGCCAGTGCAGCGTGAGGCTCAGCCCTGCCAGCTCTGCAAACACAACTGGAAGGCAGCATTGCTTCACCATGCACTGCAGCTGTGCAGTGTCACAGGAGTCAACACCCACAGCTACAGCACATCTGGGACACTGCCTCACTCCTAAAGATGATAAGGAAAGACTAGTTACCCAGACTGAAGCAGCACAGGATAATGCCATTATTCTCTGTGTGACACTCCCTGGGATAAGCACTGCAGCCCTTCCAGCTCCCAGAGCTCACCTGGCACAAGGGCTGATCTACTGCCTCAGCTAAATGATGACACATGGTAGTAAAACAAAGAAAACACATTAGCAGTAGTGTTTGTAATTAAATTTAAAAGATCTGTCACTCCCTTTTGAGGATCAAGCACAGTCCTGGATGGTCAGACTACCTCCCACTAGCCCTAAGCAAAGCAATCTCCCCAGTACTCCACTCTTGTCAGTATGTTCTTTCCTGTAAGCAGCATGAGAATGATCCTCAGAAGATATTTAATTCTGGCTGTAGCTGGTCATTGGAAGAAGAATGAAAATTGCTTCTCCCTGCAATCCCCTCTCAACTGCCTTACTGGCAGAAACTTTGCTGTTCAGGTAAGCAATGGCATCCACTGCATGCCCTTTCCTTGCAGATCCTCTCCCAAAGCAGCCAATAAAGCAGCATAAACAATGAATACCCAGTGGGTGATTCCTCCTGAGCTTAGCTCATTCCCCTAACAGACCTTAAGTTATCAAAAGAACAAAAGACTATCATGAAAATTTCAGGCTACACATTTCTCAGAACATTCATTAATGTTAATATTTAATGAAGGGCTTGAGTGCCTGAAAAATCTTGTAGGAGAAGCTGGATCAATCCACAAACCCTGCCTTGCCTGTGTCCATGTCCACACGGACAGCTACAACCATGCCAGGGGAATGGCAAAGCTGACTGAAATAAGATTTCCCAAGAGGTTCAGGCAAGGCCTTAGTGACAGAACAGGCACAATTCCCTTCCCAGAACTGTCAGCACAGGTACAAATGGCAGAGCACTTCCACTACAACCCCATGGACACACTGATTGGGATAAGAACACAACCTATTTTTGTGCCTGTGGAACAGCTGATTCTAGCTACCTTGAGTGAAATAAGAAATACTAATTGCAATGCAGCTCTCTGGAACATTAGATTTCTACTACTATCTTCTGGTTGTCACAAGTTGTCCCTCAATAACAGTATTCTAACACCAACTTGAAATAAGGAACTTTTATCTTCCTTTTTTTTTTTTTTTAAATTCAACAGTCTTGATCTTTTTCAAGATCAGAAGGTAAAACATCCACAGTTTACATTCCAAAGCTACAGTCAATAACAAAGCAAATAAGGGTTTGTATGAACGGGAGGGGAAGGAAATTCTCACAGAGGACTTTGTTTTCTCAATGTACCCTAAAGGAAAAGTACAAATCAGCCTGTAAAAATTCTTTGGAGGTCATCTTTAACAAAGAGGAACAATGAGGAAGTAATCCAACACCTCTTCTCTTGATGTAATTTCCCTAGATAAAGAGGCATCTACAAAACAAAGATTAGACTCCCGCAGAGGGTCAGTGGCCAAAAAGCTGTCTTTTAAACTTGTAAACTGTCACCAGAACTGCAGCCCGAGCTATGTCACAGCAGGCTGCAGAGGCAAACAATCAAGCACATTCTGATGCATTTGGATTCAAAGAAAGGGAACAAGCCAGCAGCCTGCCTGCATTATCGAAATGCTTCCATTTCACAGGATCCCACTACATTGTTAGAACATTTGTCCAATTTGTACTGCAAATCGGACCCCATTTTTTTAACTGAGTAAAGAGTTATGTCAGAGGCTGGCCCAACCCCAGAGCACAATGTCCAGCCTGCTGGAAATCAGTTCTACTCTTCAATAAACCAAAACCAAGTGAATTGGCACAAAAGAAGTACAAAACTGAGAACAGAAGTTCAAGTTCTTTCCACATTACATTCCACAAATATCCACAAAACTTGCTTTTGGTTCATTTTTCATTAAGTGGCTTGGGTTCTCCAAGTGAGAAAATCCCATCTTTTGCTCTTTTATGATTTTATTTCCATGGCATGCTACTCACATCAACTTGCTTCATGGCTGCCAACCACAAAAAGATGCAGTTCTCCTATGTTAGTAACACTTGGGATCACAGACTGTCTACAAGTGAAAGACTGAAATTAAACATCACTTTCCTCTAAAGTGAAAATCCAGAATACATACTTTTAACTACTGCCTCAAGGGCATCCAATTCACAAAACTGTTGGGTGAAGATGAAGAAACCAAAGCATTTGGAGCAGGCACTAAAATGCAGAGCTACACCACGAAACTGAGGTTACATCCTTTAACCCTCTACAGAGAAAATCTTTGCATGGGAATACAAAGGGCACCAAAATAACAGCAATCCATAGGCAAGCATATCCCTACCCTTCCTCCTAGGAAGCCTGAGTTTCAATCTCTAAAAACTAAATCAAAATCTTTTACTGCTCCAGAAAATGCTCCAAGGCCTGGAGCAATTGTACAAAAACAAACACTGCAGCCATGCTTCTAAAACCAAAGAGGAAGATGCACATTTCAGGCTGCAAACTTCCACCAGCAATCATCAGCACAGTGCTGCCTTCAGCGCTTCTTAGTGCACATCTCTTTATTTCGGTGTGCAGACTTAAGGCCTGGCTGGTGCCCAGAGGGGGCAGTTCCACTTTCCCCTCTTTGGGCAAAACACAGCTCCACTTATCACAGCTGCCCACCCCAGAGGCACTCTGATGTTTGCCACAAGCCCTTCCAGGTGACTCTGGAAAAACATTACCCAGGGGAGGGGAACGAGATCATCATTTGCCATGAAATGCTGTCACACACACAAACTGCACTGGCTCAAAGCCCTGCTGGGGAAACAGCCTGGAAAAGGTGCCCAAGGGCAGCACCCCATCCCCAAAGGCTTAACTGTATATATATATTTTATATTATATTTTTAATAGATATTATTTTATATGTATTTTCCTCATCTATGAAAAACTGGCAGTTATCTGTTGGCCCTAACCTTTAATTGTTATAAATGTACACACCATGGTCTTTATGTTGACCAGGGGCAGACCATGCCTGGCACAGCAAACCATCACCTTACCAAGATCACTCATTTTAACAGAGGCTGGGTTGTAAAAAGCTGACACTCCTTCCAGTTTTTGGAAGCACCTGCTCTCTAGCTTTACTGATAAATTTTACTCATAAGGTTGTGAACTTGCTCATCAGTGGTTTTTTTTTGGCCAACAGATTTGGTTTACAANCAGCTGCCCACCCCAGAGGCACTCTGATGTTTGCCACAAGCCCTTCCAGGTGACTCTGGAAAAACATTACCCAGGGGAGGGGAACGAGATCATCATTTGCCATGAAATGCTGTCACACACACAAACTGCACTGGCTCAAAGCCCTGCTGGGGAAACAGCCTGGAAAAGGTGCCCAAGGGCAGCACCCCATCCCCAAAGGCTTAACTGTATATATATATTTTATATTATATTTTTAATAGATATTATTTTATATGTATTTTCCTCATCTATGAAAAACTGGCAGTTATCTGTTGGCCCTAACCTTTAATTGTTATAAATGTACACACCATGGTCTTTATGTTGACCAGGGGCAGACCATGCCTGGCACAGCAAACCATCACCTTACCAAGATCACTCATTTTAACAGAGGCTGGGTTGTAAAAAGCTGACACTCCTTCCAGTTTTTGGAAGCACCTGCTCTCTAGCTTTACTGATAAATTTTACTCATAAGGTTGTGAACTTGCTCATCAGTGGTTTTTTTTTGGCCAACAGATTTGGTTTACAAAATGTTTGCATTTCCTTATTAGTAAAAAATATGAATGAAGCAAAGTTACTGCCCTCAGCAATGGCATTTCTGAAAACAGCACATACCCCTCTCCTCAAAAGCCATAAAACATAAAACATTATGTTTGCCACAAGTCAGACAACTAAAAAGTTGCTACTTTCCTTCTGCTACAGGAACACTGCAGAAATAGCACCACATCCACAGAATTGTGTCAGTCTAGGATCAAAAAAGGGGTGCATCATCTTTCAGGTTCCTTCTTAACAACCAAAATTCAAGGAAAAGAAGCAGATCCACCACAATTAGACTGCATCTAATTTATGCCAATTAGAGGTAGATTTAGTCAAGTGCCTGAAGATCCATGTAAGACCAGGTAAAGCTACTTATTAATTACTTTACTTCCTTAATGCAATAGCCAGAGAATAATTTCAGTTTTAAAAGACAATATTATTGAGAATTAGAAAAAGCTGATGTGAACATTTAGTCTCCTCTACATTTAGTGCCACTCCTTCAGATATAAATTTATTTCCTGGGAACATAGTTCATCTTGAATTCTGAAACAAGACCAAGGACACTGATATCGTAAGACACCAGTGATGCAATTTAAAAGCAGAAATGTTAAGTTAATCTTTTACTTTCTACTGTCCTATGACTGAGGAGAGATTTCAAAACACCCAAGTCTCCTTATGAGACTGTTGCTAAAATGAAGTAGGGCTGTAGCTTGAACTCAAAACACATCTGCAGGTCCAGGACCAAGAGACCCACACAAAATGTCATCTTGCTGTGGTTTCTTTGACCAAAATACTTTCTGCTCCCCACAGAGGTTTTTGCTGCAGTGTGTGGTCTAACCAGTACAGCTACCCCAGTGTAAATTCTAGGACTGAAACAGTTTAGGATCATGAACATGTTTCATGTTAACTCAGAAGTGATCAGGAAGCATTTTGTGAATATACATGTTAAATGTTTTCCATGTCTTAACGCCACTTATTGGTGCATTCAGACAATCATTTTGGGATCTCTTTCAGCTAAAAAATAAAAAAGCAACCCTCAAAACCAGAAAAACCCCATACACACAATGGAATTGAAAAAAAATGCTGTAAATGAGCTGGGCAATGAGGAGCACCTATCTAAAAAAATTATTGTGTCCTTACTTTGAAGCATGTAATTGCCATCCACCCTTTGTAACAGAGCCACACTGCTTGCTAAGCACAATGAGGACTGGCTGTAACACTGGATTGGTGACAATCAGCACCAATAGAGGAAAATAAAGATTTTTTTTCTGTCAAACTATTTACAGAAGATAATTTACAACATAAAACTCCAACAACAGCAGATTAAGCAAAAAAATCCTCAAGGGAAACAGACAAAGTTTACACTTACGAAAATCTCTTATTACAAAACAAGAATAAAGGCTTGATTTCACATAAACAGAAAAGTTGAAATTAAACACCCAGGTTGCCTTAATCATGTGCAGAATGCAGCATTTACTCTAATTATGCAATTGACAAAAGAAAACAGCATTATGTGAAGCATCCCAGAGATAACCTGAAGCTTTAGACCAATGAAGAAAGAAAAGAGGAATAAAAGCATATTAGCAAAGATTCCAAGGAAACTCAAGTGGATTCTAGAGAGAGGAAAAAGCAACAGGCAACATCCAACAAATGATTCCTGGGGCTGATAACCTCTGTTACCCTCTCCAGCAGCCCAAAGCTGCTGACCTGAAGACCCAGAGCAGCAATGGAAGGGTGAAAATAAATCACAGAGAAGGGACAGAAACCAAAAAGTCCATTGTGTTACAATTTTAGCTGCGTTTGGCAACATTGTCATGTCTGCAACTGCCACATTCTTCTTAGAATCATTAGTCAGACTTCAGAACGACAAACTGAGTCACACAGTTGAGATTTCCATTGCAGCAGCAATAAATTCTGGGCCATACCTGCACACGTGTCACTTTAACAAACAGACACAGGCACAAGGGGCACTCCTCTTCGACCACAAACAAGAACATAACAAAGGTGAAGGAATGCAAGACTCCATCCATTGCTGTCTTCAAAGTGTTACAGGAAAATTAGAACAGAATAGCAAGGTCTGAAACAGCCCCAGGAAAAGCAACCAAAAGGGGCACCTGGACTGGCAGCACTTCCTGCCCAGAGAGGGAACTCGGTGCTGGGGTGACCTGTCAGTGCTGCTTTGTACCCAAGAGCCTTTCACACAAATACACATTCCAAACACAAACCAGTGAGCCTGGCATCCACTGCCTGTGCTCTCTGCTTGCAGAAAGGATCTCCAGATATCACAGGAGATACTCCATTGCTTTAAGAAACTTCAGGAACAGGAAGGAAACATGGCCAAGTCGATAAGCCTTCACAAACTTAAGAGTAGGAAGGGTAGGAATTTCAGTTGATTTCCTGGACAAGGGCCCAGACAAGGAACACGAGCAGAAAGCAAGAACTGGGTCAGCAAACTACTGAATAGTTATTTGTCCTAGTTTTCAAATACTTACTGAAGGTACTCTTAAACAACTGCATCTGTAAGGGGTGTTAATACATGTAAAACTACACAGATAAACTGTTCTGCAAAGAAAACAGACCTTAGGCTGACAGCACCTACTGTCAATGGAGCTAGCAAATAAAGAACCTCTTTCTAGGATGAGTTTGTTCTCCCTCTGTAAGAAAAATAAGCTATCTAATGTCATTTTGATGTGAAGGCAAGCTACCATATCAACCACGATGCAACACAGCTCTTTAGATTCACCTGATGTGCACAGACAGACAGACAGACAGACAGAAGACACAGGCCAAGCTTCCCAGCAGAGGCTGAGTGCTACATATAAAAGCCAGGCACTAATCTGTATGGCAGAGATGTTCTCAGCTGAGCTCTCTGGCCAGAACTGAACAGAGCAAGGCCACTGCCTCACCCACTTGTATCCCCAGGTACCCCATCATGGAGAGCATGAAAGGCTCTTCCAGTATTGACACACAGCAGTGGCACACAGGATTTTGGAAAAAAAGGAGACCCTGACAGGCTCTGAGTCCTAAGAAAGTCAATAAGCAGTGCTGTGAATTTAATACATGAGAAAAAGCAGAAGGAAAACCTTGGAGGACCTTCAAGCTGCCCAGATAACCAGGCAAGCCCTGACCTATGCAGATAAGCAAGCAGCTGCAGCTAAGTAAACAAGAAGTGAAATAAGCCTTGAACTTATGAGATACAAAATCCAATAACTATTTTTAATATGTGTTAGTTAATGTGTAATATTTTCTAAGTTTTACATCACATTTTACACATTTACTAAATTATTTGAGAGAAGGTTTTGTTTGTGATAGGTTTATGTACTTTATGTGAAACCAGGGGTGACCACTCAAAACTGCAGTTAAGATTTCAACAAAGGTTTCCTAATCTTGGTGTCTACAACAACAGCACCATGCCAAACAACAGTAAAAAAAATGAAGACACCAACCACTGCCCATCAACCAAGCTAAAGGCACACAGAGTTAGCAGATCAGGCTGGGTCACCTCAAACACAAAAAATTCATTTTTGACACAGCAATAGGCAAACCTTGGAACATTTTGCTACAGAATGAGGATCCACAGGGAAAATTTACAAATATGCAGTGTAAATCCATCAAGCACATGAAGCCACCTTCAGCTCTAAAAACCTCTCTGAATACCAGTGCATGTCTGCTTTATGTTGCTTGTACATTCCTGCTCAGAATGCTTGCACATTCATGCTTCCTTAGGGGATGGACATCCTCACTAAAAACTCTGTAAAACAGAGTTCTCTCTGAGGAAGGACAGCAAAGGGCCTAATGCATACCAACAAAATAAAACAGGAAAGAAGTTAAATTATTATGAGACAGGAAACAAAATCTCTGTAGAAGAAAGGATGAGGGCTGACACAGAGAATTTCCTCGGGACAGCAGGCAAAGCACCCCAAGAACACCAACAGCTCCCAAAGGCATCCAAGAAGGCAGCAGGCACGACCCTGAGAGCCTCTGGCCAGGGACTTCCATCAGAGGCCAAGGGGAGAGCAAAGCCCTGTGGCTGCCAGGTTTGTGCCTCCTGCCCTGAATGCACAGCTTGGCCAGGGCTCAGACTCACAGGGCACAACCAGAAAGGGCAGGGCAGAGCACAAAGGCTCTGTGCCACAAGCACAGCCAGGCACAGCTCTCACACTGCCCACAACCAGCACAAAGCTGCCCGTGGCTCTGCTTCAGGGAGCTCTTGTCACTTTGAGCGTGGCTGACACACAGGGGCAGGAGAAGTGAGCGAGTGAAGCACCAGGACACAGAGATGTTTCTGCAGCAGGGCTTGGAGGCAGGTGGGTATCACACAGCCTGCCTGGATTGCACACAAGAGGCTGCCCAGAGAGTCTCAGGAGGCAGCAGCCTAAGCAGCAACTCCACTATGAAGGCAGAATCCTGAGCCAGAGGTAGTTTTACTAGTTTATGTTATAGCTCCCCTGGAATTTCAAGTTTCAATGAAATTGACTTTTTTCCAGAGACTTGAAGAAATCAAAACACTCAGTATGCCCCAATTTTTGTTCTTACACACAGATTAGATAAAATCTGTTAACTATGATTTTTAACTTCTTTCAGAGATAGTGTTTAAACTGTCACACAGCAATTTGATGTCACTGGTTTCCACTGACGAAAGTCAGAACAGTAGGTGTAAATGGAAAAGAAAAAACTAACCAAAAAAACATTACCCCATTCAGAAAAAAACTCCAAACCAAGTCAAAACTGAAAAACAAACTAAATAAACCCTTCAAAAATTCACTGCCACAGTTTTCCTCCTGAAGAGGAAAAGAATGACATCCTCCAGTCCTGTCTCTGACTGGTTTATATTCTCCTGCAACTCACTTCAACAATCATCTCCAATCTGGAAGCCCCACTTGTCACACACTGATACAGAAACATTCAAATTTCTCGTAAGCCTCATTTCTGAGAAATACAACAGAGAACAATGAAACAGACAGATCTTGTACCTTCCACATGGAGTAACACACACAGCAGTTATCTCAACCACTGCAATAATTTTCCCCAACACACCTGCTCTCTCTTGACAAACAGCTGTGCTACCTGTGAGGAAGGTAGCATCAAATTCCTCCCTGGTTTTTGATGTTTGTATTCAAGCTTGGGATTAAGATTCCCACAAGAAAGATGTGTAATCAACATGAAGGCTGTTTCTCCAAGACAACAAAACCCTACGTAATAAATTTACATAGAGGGGAAAAAATGCAAAGAGTATGTGTCCTATGCAGCAGCTTGTAAACATTTACATCACACCGGGTGACAAAATGCATGCATTCATCTAAATTAACACCCTTCCATTTTTGTAGGCTCACTCACCCAGATAGCTCTGACTTGAACTCCACACACAGCTGAATTGCATAAAGATGCATCAGCTTAAAACCAAGGAAAGCAGGAAATTTTTAACCATCTCCACTATATCATTCTCTACAAAATGTTCAACTTAAATCCAAATACCATATCTTATCCAAACTCTCTGCCAAACAAATCTCTGCCTCGGTACTTGTTAAAGCTGATTTATTACTGTCAAATACATTAATCTGCATGTTAATCTGCCTCAGGTCACTTGAAGTTAGTGAAAAGGGACCTTTGTCAAGCCATATAAAATGTTGCTTTTGGTTCACATGGGAGTTTGAAATCAGAGCTCGGGAGAGATCCTCTACGACATAAATATTACAGCAGGAAAACAGCAAGGAACGCAGAAGACTTCCTGTAATCCATTTCCATTTTCTCTGCTTCACTTCATGGCATGCTGTTAAAGCCTAAAAATTTCCCTAAATGAAGGCTGAGTTTATCTTAGGATCCTGTGTCACTGGAGTTGTAAAGCACCAGCACGACAGCTTCAATCTGACATTCACTGCACTCCGGTGGAGGAGGGATTTGTTGTAATTTATACAACCTACTTCATCCATACTGCAAGTAGTACAGCAGCCAGAAAATCTGCCTCCAACATTACACACACCACATTATGTACACTGAGTGCTGCTAATATTTCTATACAAAGCCTCACATCCAACAGTTTAAAACCTCTCCAGTTGCATGGCTTCCTTATTCAACATTTCCAACAGAAAGCAGGACTGGTTTTCACTAGCAGACCACTTGCTTCCTAATATAATCAATTCTCTAGACAACTTACCAGACGATCCAAGATTTCAGTACAAACAAATCAAAAGTTCAAAGATGAATAAAGGCTGTTGGGCAATCCCTGAAGAGAAGCAGTTTTAACATACACATCCTGCATGTTTGCTCAGCAACTGATCACCATGAGCAGCACAATGTACTGGTACTGGTCCATTACCTGTCACATCCCCTGAAGAAGCAGTCTCAGATGCAAGCAGCAGCAATGAGTGTGCTCCCCACCTTTCCTTTTTATGTTTGCCTAGTAATTAATTTTAAGTGCCAGCAATTCTCAATTGCTCCATCATTAGCATGACTAAATGTCATTCTACATAGGAATTATGCAACTATGCTTTGGTCAACCCCAAATACCACCACTGTTACCTGTGACTCTGAATGTTGTAACAAATAACATGCCTATGAACTGTTCATTTATTACAAACACATTACTTCCATTACTGTCCAATTCATGAGTCCCTTGTGCTTCAAATGAGAAAGTGTTACCTCAAAACAGGATCTTCAAGAAGGAAGCTGAGCTTTAAGGAAGTTTTAATGTCCTCTCAAAATGTAATGTGATTTCCAGTGGTAGCACAAGAACTACTGGACACATCACAGTTACTGCTAAAAGAACAGGAATGTGGAATTGTGCCTTTTCAAGGATGGCCTTAGCCTACAAAAAACACTCATGTGAGTCTTGCAGGCAGATAAGCCCTCAGGCACTTGTATAATAATGAACTATTGAAGCAGAGCCAAGACATGAGTTTTCAGAGGAAAACAGTCATGGGTTCTGTGATCATGCTTTGTTTCTCACAATGACTTCACTGTGATGTGTAACAAGGGGCTGTTTGATCCAGTTAACCAGCCCAGAAAAAGTCAGCTGGAAAGGGCTCACAGGGAGGAATGAAAAGCCAATGTGCTGTGAGAGCATCTTGCACCACCTTCCCAACAGCATTTGAAGGCCCTGCTGCCCCCAGCCCAACACAGCCCTGCAGAGCTGCACTGCAGCATCAACCCTGGCCTTATCTGAGTGCCTGAGATGGTGGAGTGTTATCTGTGACAGGCTTGGACATCCCCTCCCTCTGCCCACACTGACCTGTAGCCTGAAGTCCTTCCAAAGCAGTTGACAGAGTGGCATTTCCAGCAGCATCACATGCTGCTGGGTGTTTGGGACACAAACAGTTGTGCCAGGCCTCTGGAACTCGGGCAGCTTCTCTTGCTGCCCATCAAGGATGAGCTTCACTTAAAACTGGGGTTGCCTTCACGACAGAATACATCCTACCCTTACACACTGGAGCATAGGTTCAAGGCTAAATTAGAAGAGTTTTACAAAGTAACTAAAATCAATAGACACCGCCCCAGATACTTCAGCAACAAGTCACTTCCTACTGAATCAAAGATTTCTTTTGTAACCCAGAAAGTTTTAACATTTTATTACTGATTACAGTCCTGTTTGATATAAGAACACCAGAAGAAACACCTATGAAAAATCCTAACAGAGAGAAATGAGGCTTTAGCAAATCACACTCTGTGTTTCTGAGGGATGATCTAAAAAGAGAACAAATAATTGGTGTGTATTTATATTTAAATAATAGTGTATTTATATTTAAATTTCCTCTTCTAGACCAAAAATGGATTTGAAAATTGCCCCTTGAGAAAAACCTCACAAATCAAGTCTAAGATACCTAGCAACTTCCTTCCCCACATTAGTGAAGTTCATAAAAAGGAAAGGATTTTTATAAGACATCTGTTATTGAACTATTTCTGTAATGCTGCAGATTTCACATGGTTGCCAATTATTAAAATGTCAGAGAGCAGGAAGTCAAGGAGCAGTTGCACTTAACCATGGACATTAAGATAACCATGACACAAGCCTTTTCCAGCATCCACCTTCTAGCTTGGAGCATATAAAGGTCACAAAACCACTAAGTAAAGCTTTTGTTGACCTTGTTATGCTTTTCTCAACTGTCAGAACACTCACCTCAGAAATAATCCATTTTGTTCCCCACTGAAGGTACAGCAGGCAGAAAGCCAATAGCTGGCACTTTGTCACATATCTACTTTAATAAAAATTATGAATAGGCTCTTACTTTTATTTCTACAATCATGTTCCATTAAAACAAAAAACTATTTGCCTAAAAGATGAATATTGAGAACAGCGTAACATTGCTGTGACCAGCCTTGCAATGCCATATGCCATCCTACAGAATACAGAGACACACAAATAATTCTTAAACTAACACAATTTGCAAAGCACATTGTTCTTTTACCACCATTTAGATTTAATCTAAGCAGCCAAAGTTGGTATTTGCACCCAAAAACCAGCTTTTCCTGCTTCCCTTCAACTATCTCATTTCATCACAAGTTCTGCATGTTACAATAAACAGAAGCAATGTACAGACATATGGGATCTTGAAGTCCTCATCACATTACACCTCCCAAAATTTAGTATCACCTACCAAACACTTTGAACAAGAAATCAAAGGAGCACAAGTAAGGGCCTTCAATGAAGTCTGGAATTACATGAAGAAAGTATTTCCTATAGCAGGAAGGCCCATGTCTTGCTCCCTCAAATATCCACAAACATCCAATTTACTAACACACACTTATGACAACATTTTGAGAAAAATCAAACTTGACAAGAAAAAAAAAACATCAATAAGGAGATAAAACAGGGACTTTGCCAGAATGCTGTCATTAAAACAGAGAAAAGCCCACTAAAGGCTCCTACCAGCAAAATGACCCTTATCTAGAAGTTGTAGAACTGCTTAACACATCCAGTGAGCTCCTAAAAAATTCCACAGCACATAAATTGTCATCTTCTAGACCTAAACAGAGCAGCACAATTGACCTTGGCTTCAAACAAAGAATGGCAGTCTCTGCAATCCTCTAAGCAGATGGAACCAACATGCTGGGGAAAAAGAGCATTTAATTTGGTTAAGAAGAGAAGGAGGAAAACCACATGAACAGATATGAGAAATTGCTTTGGTGTGCTTGTGATAAAGCAGCCTAGTGACACCTTATCTTGGAATGCATGCAGATGATCACAGACACCCTTAAAACACAACCCTTTCACAGCAACAAACCCCTCTGGCAGACAGCTGGACTCCCACAGCATCTACCCAAATGCAGGCAACACTGCAACATTGTGACTTCTATATCTGGTGTACCTTTGGTTCTCACCATTAGGTGAGAAACACGAACATTTAGCATTTTGAGATAAAATACTAGCAGAAAGAAGAGAATAAAGCAGGGGGGAAAAAAGGAAGTAGCCTTTGCTGTAGCAGGTTTGCAGTGCACTCAGATGTGCTGGCAGAACACTGAAATACCCACTCTGAGTATTCAGATATGACTTTCAGCCCATTCTGCAAGTCAATTGTCTGCTCTTGCCTGCTGCTGCCTGAAGGTACCTCACAGCCAACGATTACAGCTCTGCTGTTCCAACACTTCCCTCCTGTAAATAGTGCCTGACTATTTTCTGTTCTCACAAGGGCTTAATTAGTCCTGTTCACAGAGAGCTGCAGCAGCTGGCACATCCCAGCAGACCCCAGTGCATTTTCACAGCTATTCAAATCCATCTGAACCATGCAGCAAATTTTTCTACACTAACAATTATGTCCTGAGAAATTTACATCCACCTCTATGTTTCAAGAACCTTTCTGCAGTCAATTTAACCACAGGACAGCCCTGAGATGTCCCAAAATCACTGACACACATGCAGTTCACAGAAGTCCAAAGAATCCTGCCTGGTCAGAAAGAGAGACCCTCTCCTCCACCAACACAGCAGCACAGACCTGCAACTCCAGAACACATGAGTAATCATGTTAAACCAGAAAGCAAAATACTATTTAAACATATAATATTTGCTTTTCATATTTCTGAGCACCTTAATTTTGCCAACTCACTTCAAGTTCTTTGCTGTTTCTCAAATCCAGAGGCTGTCTGCTTTTCACCTCACCAGCTGCCACAAGCCAGGGTGCAGAGCAGCCTCTGCAAACAGAAAGTCTGTCACCCTGTCCTCAAAGGGAACCTTCAGGCTCATCCTCAACCTGGGCTAAGATTATATTTTTTAGGTCAAACATTGAGACAGACTTTCCAGAAAATACATGTAATCACTGGGCAAGTTCAGTTTTATAGTTACATGATGGTGAAAGTCTGCATCTCACACTGCACAACCCAGAAGGCAGGAGGTTGCTCTCTTCAAAGCTCTGTGACAGGAACTATGTGAAAACAACTCACCTCCTGCTTCTTATGAGCTTACACACTGACCTGCAACATCCTACTTCAAAAGTCAAATGTTCCAGCAGTAGGAGCATATTCAAATAAACAAATGAAAGTTCAAAATGTTTTCAGGAAGCAGTTTCCTAAAGAATCAGAACTAGGATCTTATTTGTTTCCAAATTCTTAATTTTTGAAAACCAGTTTCTTTGTTAAACTTCTCTTGACAAACAGAGTGCTTTAAAGGCACCATGTTAAGCACAATCAGCTGAAATACATCTTGTAAAAAGACAAAGCATTTAAAACAAGTTCTATCAGAAAACAATAGTTTAATAGTCCTTCCCTTAAACACTGTCCCAAATATTTTTCCATAATCACCACCATTATCTTGTGCAACGTCTCTTCAAATCTACCAACACTGTCTGTCAGAAAATTCACTGAATGACTCAGACAGACACATTCAAATCATAAATACTCAAAACTGCTATTTCCATTTCAGAACTACTTCTGTTCAAGGATTTGAATTGCTGATGGCATAATAAGCCAATGACCTCCTGAAGTTTCCTTATCAAGATTTCCCCCATGCACAAACAGCATGTCCACTGAGCAAAGCCAGCCTTGTGCTTTGCACTGTGCCTCAGACAATATGGTTATGCAACCCAAAACCCATAAAACTTGCAACATTTTTAGTGCCTAATACTGAGTATCTTTTGTACATGAATGCTTGACACAGCTCCTTGAACATGCAACTGAAGACATGAGATAACAGCAGAGATCCCAGCATTAAAATCACTGGCATTACATGCCCTGCCAATCCCCATTACTCTTCATCACAGATCTACAGAAACACTTGCCTAGAGCAAGCCCAGGCTTTCCAAAGCTCAGCCTTCCAATCCTGGGTCCAGGACTCAGCCTTTCAGTCTGAATCTCACCCACACTGCCAAAACCACTGGTCACTGGCCACTTGCCACACTCACAGCAATGTCACCAGCTCAGCAGCACTGCCTCAAGTCCATCAGGGGTATGGAGGGATGGAAAGCCCCATGGCTCTGGCTCTCTTGTCTCTTTAAGACAATTTAAGCTTCTCTACCCATGGCATTTTAAGTCTATATTTGAGAATATACATATAATATACAAGAATCTGCTGGAGAAATTTTCACCACGAAAGGTTTCGCTTGAAGTACGCCAAAAATACACTCCTGTCCTTCACACCACATTGTGTTTTCAGATCTGATTTACGCTCAGAAAACATCATTTTGAAAACCTGGGCTAGGCTGGGATGCAGCTTTTAGCTCCTCCATCACTTATTCTGATTCAGTTTTCCACATTAGCAACTATCCTCCATGGCTTTCACAGCAAAGCTGCCAACAACCTTATTCTCAACCATATTTAGTTGTCAGCTCAGACAAGGGAATAATGTCTGTATTGTACCAACTAATCTTACACTTCCAACACAACAATGACTTCCTTTTAAGTTGCCTACTAACACACACTTATAGGCTTCTTACAAGTTTAAGTGTCACAGAACAGATGAAGTTCACACATTATTAATAAGTTATCCTATAATGCAAACACCACAGCAGGAAATCATCTTAACTGCAAGTGGCTGGCAACCCCATAGGAAAAGAAGAAAAGGAACTCATAACACAAACTTCCTCTCTGCTATAAACAAGGCTAGGTCACAGCCAAAGATAACAAGGAAAACTGGCCATGTTTCACGATCGTGCTGCACCCATAACTCCAAGACACAACGCCTACTTTTGCTGATCACAAACATGTTTTGCTCTGCTACAGCAGCTGAAGTAGTCTCAGTGAGGTTCTGCAGCAAACAAGCACCTCCACACCGAAATACTACAAAAAGGACTCTGAGGATTTTCACAACTCTGAGTGCTGTGCAGCACACAGCTCTTCACTGACTTCCAGAACAGACCTGTGAAGCCCAGAGCCAGGATGAAGGCAGAAATTCGATACTCCCTGACACTGACTACAGCAAGGGAGTGAAAACAGGAGTTTAAATTACACTCCAAGACATCAACTCAAAGCCAGATTATGCCAAGAAGGCTTTGCCCACAGGGCCTGGCCAGTTTCATAAAATGCGATCCATTTTTAAAAACACACAACACAGTCGTGATACACAGGACAATTCAGCTGCCTGAAAAGCTTCAATGCTGCACTGAAGAACACAAAGTTTCTTTAAACGAGAGGTAACATCTAAAAGATTTCTGCTGTGTGACAAGTGCATGATAGTTTACATACACAAAGTGACAAAATAAAAGTTATAATTTAATATTAATGGTTTTCTCAAAACAAATGCCCACACATCTACGGAAGCCACAGAATCATCTGACTTGTAAGGCAAAGACAAACACAAGAAGAAACTAACACTGCTTGAAAAGCCCAGCAAAGAACAACAGCTGTCATCTCTTCTTTGTTTTCCAGCCCATTACCATATGTTTCAAGGTCTTTGTTGTTCATCTCAGGCAAACAAGAGATGAACACCTGATTCTCTCAGGAATAAAAAAAAAACAGCAAAACTTTTTGAAAAGTTTCTTCTGATGCCACTTGAGAATATCCAAACTGTGCTTACCCTAACATCAAATATTTATATTACATTATCTACTGTCGGTAACTCCAGTGTTTATAGATATAAGCACTTAAAAACACTCTGCTGTCAAAAAGGGCTCCCATACTGTGCAAGCGGAGGAATTATTACTTCTATTGCCTCCCTAAGAAGCTTTCAGGCGCAGCAGCAGATTTCCCTGCCCTCACAAGCAACAAGTGCACGGAAGGCTATAAACAAGACCCACTTACGGTGCTCTTGACCCACTTAGAGCGCTCCACTGGCCCACAGCCTCCTGCCGCAGCCGGCGATTCCCGGTGCTCCGCCGTGCCCCGAGCGCCCTCGCTGCCTGAGGGCTCCGCTCGCCCGCAGGGCCCAGCCTGGCCCGGCGCGGTTCGGCACAGCCAGCGCCCTCCGCCCGCCTCCCGCCCCGCCAGCAGCGGCACCAGCGCAGGCCGCCCGCCCTCCAGCCCTCCCGCCCGCNNCGGCGTCACCATCGCACGAGGCCGCCGCCGCCAATGCGGGAGGCGCCGCCGCGGCTGCGCGCCCGGGGCCGGAAGGACGCGCGGCGGGCCCGGCCCGGGCCGCGCACGGAGGAGGCGGCGCTGAGGGCGCGCAGCCGCAGTGGGAGCGGAGCGGGGCCCGGGGTCGTCCCCTCACTCACTCCCTCCCGGGAACAGATTCCTGGAATCCGTGGGGAAGGAGTTCTGGGATATCGGGTGTAGCCTGTGACCACACACCACCATGTTGTCTAGACTATGTTCACTCTTTCTGTAAACACCTCCAAGGACGGTGACTCCCCCGCTCCCTGGGCAGCCCAATTATTTTTCTGTAAAGAAGTTCTTCCTGATGTCCAGCCTAAGCCTTCAGCTGGCCCTTTAAGGCTATGTGCTGTCGTCCTGTCCCTGTTGCCTGGGGAAGAGCCAGACCCCCACCTGGCCGCACCCTCCTGAGTTTTGCAGATCCATAAGATCTCCCCTGGGCCTCCTTTAATCCAGGCTAAACAGCCCCAGCTCCCCCAGGTACTCCTTCTGTGTCCAGACCCTTCACCAGTTTCATTGGCATCATGTGGACTTGCTCCCGCACCAAAAAGTTCTTCCTGAAGTGAAGGGCCCAGAGCTGGACACAGCACTCGAGGTGTGCCCTCAGCAGTGCCCAGCACAGAGGGACAATCCCTGCCCTGCTCCTGCTGGCCACGATCTCCTTGATCCAGGCCAGGGTGCCACTGGCCTCCTTGGGCACCTGGACACGCTGCTGGCTCATGTTCAGCTGGTTGCTGACCAACACTCCCAGGTCCTTTTCCAGGTGGCTTTCCAACCACTCTGTTGTGGTATTCACATGCCCTCTGGACAGAGAAGAAGCAGAGAAGAAGGAAAAACCATTCTTATCTCTGCTTGCTGCTCCTGTTGTTTTGAACATGTGGAATGTGTTGGAAGATGATTATTTACCTGAAGGGATTGCTCGACTGGATTCTCATGATGGTGTTTTGATTCATTGACCAATTGGATCCACGTGTGTGTGTGTGTGTGTGTGTTGGGACTGTTGACTGACAGTCACAGGTTTTCCAGTAGTTAGAAGTATGATGTAGTATTGTATGTATCCCTTTAAATAGTTATAATATAGTGTAATAAAGTAATTAATTAGCCTTCTGATATCATGGAGTTCTGCACATCATTCTTCCCAGACATTGGGGTCACCTGATAATCCGATACTCTGTCCCCAGCCCGTATCACTACATGGGACTGTTGTGGCCAAAGAATGGAAGGGATTGGCAAAGAACGGAGTTTCCAGCCCCAGCGAAGGCCTCCAGGCTGGAGGGGAGTTCCCCTTTGGCTGCTTCCTGTGTGCCCTGAGCAGGCAGTGTCGCCCTCTCCTCTCAGAATCAGCGTCAGGGGAAACCCCAGCACTTCCACCACCACCAGGCCACCTGTGGGAGCAGCCCAGAGCTGCCCAGGCACAGCAGAGAAGGTGCACAACAAACACGCACCAGAAAGGACAAAAGGAACCATGATCAGCAGTTGTAAATCCCCAAATAACAATAACAAACCCCCTATTATAACGCAATGATCATATCATGCTCATGGCCTCCATCCATCAGTCTTCTCCTGCAGGACCTGAAGCTGTCACTGAAATCTCTTGTTTCTTAGCTCTGTTTAAATGCCAGTTGAGATCTATTTTATTTTTTTTTAACTAGAAGAGCACTTTGGGAGGGGACCTGAATGGAGGTCTCAATGTGTCTGGATGAGGGTGCCAAGAGGATGAAGCCAGGCTCTTTTCAGTGATGCCAGGCAATAGGACAAGAGCCAACAGGCAGACACTGATGCACGGGAAATTCCACCTGAATATGAATATGAGGAAGGACTTCTTTACTGTACAAGTGACCATGCACTGGAACAGAATGTCCAGAGAGGGTGTGAAACCTCCCTTTAGGGACATATTCCAGAACCATCTGGACACAGCCCCACATGCTCTGGGGTGGCCCTGCTCGAGCAGGGAGGGGGGACCAGGTGACCACTGTGGTCCCTTCCAGCCTGACCCAGTCTGTGATTCTGTGGTGTGGACATCCCTGTGTCCAGGGCAGCTGGAGGAGGGGGAAGAGGCCTCACTGTCCAGGGCCCAAACTCCTGTGTCTGGTTTGACAGAGGAGGGGGAGCACCAAAGAGAACAAGAACTTGCCCTGTTAAGGAATGAGAAGTGTTGGCTGAGCAGTGAGCAAACCTCTGTCATGTGGAGATTTCACCTCCCAAAACAGCGTCCTTGGGGAAAATGGTGGAAACTCTACACCTACAAGTTCTACAGTGAGACCAGTCAAAGCACAAAGGGAACTCCTCTGTTGGAGGACAATCTTAGCAATTGCTGGGGAGAATAACTGGGTGATTTGGCTCTATGTACTGTAGTGCTTTGCTGAGCCAATACACTTGTCCCCACACCCAGAAATTTTAGCTCAAACCAGCGAGTGTGAATGAGATACTTAAAGGAAGCAAAATTATCCCTATAAATTACAATTTGAGTTGTTTTGATTCCTAATACTCACAAACAATAAATACATACTGCCCATTCCTTAAACCCTGTTTATAAAACTATGATTCCCTATTGCCTCCTTTAAAATACGCCCCATCTCGCACATTCATCAAAGTTTTTGTTATTGTGAAAGCAGCAGGGTAACTACTGAACACTTCAGTCTCACTCTTACACGTACTTTGGGTTTCTCTCATCAATCAAGATGTATTTTGGCAGGTGTTGGGCAGCAGCACGGGAGCAGCAGCTGCAGTGGCTGCTCCAGCTCCACCCCGTGCCTGTCGGATGAAATATTTCCTGCCCTGTCTTTCAGGATTTCTTCTGTAAAATGGCGCTAATGATTTGAAAATATTTTGAGCTTCATTGACGAAAAAGATACGTAAAAACTGCATGTCATTTTCATCTGTCATTTCCTGTCACCATAACTTAACGTGCATGCAGCTAATTAAGAGGGGAAATGAGATAGAAATACTGATTCAATAAATATTAAATAAAAGGAATTTGGGTAGTTTATTCTGGTTCAAGAGGCTGGAAATCAAAAAGCAAAGCTGTGCCCTGCAATACAGTAAAACACATTTTCAAAAGCAGAGTTATGTACTGCCTGGGCGTTTGCAGATGATTCCTAGAAAATGTAGCAGTAATAAAATGTTCATTGCCTTAATTCCTTCAGAATGTGTCTGTCCTATATACACAGCCCTGTGATTTGTGGAAGTTGGCAGGTCATTACTGGTTAACTCTGTTGTTCCCGAGCAAGAGAAAACAAATCTGCCTGCAGCAAATGAAACTGAGCCTGGCCAGAATCATCACAGTGAACTGCAGAGAGCTGCTGCTCTCAAAAACTGGTCTAGCTGTTTGCTCAGGCCAGGTAGATGCTAAATCCTTGTGCAGCTCCTTGAGGCTGTGGACAAGACAGGGTTACACTTAGCTCCAACTCTGGGTCTACCCCACATATTTTCATTTTTTCCCCTGAAAGGCAGTGTTGTCCTGGTATGGTAATGCCCCATCCAGCATCATCTGGATGTTTTGGGAGTCTTGTGAAGGGCTGACACAGCGATATGGCACTCTAGGAACAGCCACAAGACAAATGATGATTCAGAATAAAACTGCCTTAGGGTAAGCAAGAGCCTGGACCTTTTTTCTTTTTTTTTTTTCTTCAGGATTGTGTTACTGCTGCAAGCCTTTGAACTGCTTCATCTCTGTTGGCAAACATACCTGAGCAGCTCCCTTCTGTCCCCAGGACAGCTGCCACCATGTGGGAAAATGGGTGGAAAAAGGGGGAAATGGATGAGAAAATGGCCTGGAGGAAGCACTGCAACCTCCCAGCAAAACAGTCTGCTCACTCTCTTTATATTTCTTTCCTTATCAGAGTCTTCCTCCCCTCCCAAATCAGCAAGGGCCCCAGCCTCTCCACCCCGTCAGTCAGGCAGCTGAAGTCTGGTGCACCCACCACATTCCAAACAGCTGGAACTGCTGCCAGTCCTGCCAGCTTGCACGGGGTGGGTGACGCCGAGAGGGAACTGTGACATTAGGGCAGGTGTCCAACTCGAGGGTCACAGGGCAGGATTTAGTACTTCTTTTTATGGCTGCTGCATTTTATCTCTGCTCACAGGGAGAATTCCTGACCCTGTTTGCTCTCCCTTTCTCTCTTTCTATCTTCAAGGAAATGCTATCATATAGGTCATACCTTTAAAAATTCTAATTAAATTAAAAAAATCAACTGTCATTTAAACAGAGCTAGGAAACAGGAGATTTTAGTAACAGCTTCAGGTCCTGCAGGAGAAGATTGATGGATGGAACTGTGATCATTGGATCATACTGGGGGGGGGATAATTGTTATTTGGGGATTCACAACTGCTGAGATCATTATTCTTTCTGTGCTTTCTGGTACATGTTCTGTTGGGCACAGAAATCTAACCTTTGCTTATCTTTGAGCTGGTTATATTTAAACTTGAGAGCTGGTATGGAGGAGGTGGCCCAGTCCCACAGCCTGGAGCTGGGACAGGCTCTGCATCCACAAGCCTTTGCACACAGGGTGTTGGTGCCAGGGAGTTGGAATGTGGCCAGGACACACATCTGCACCAAGGAGATGGATGAATCTCTGTGTCCCAGGAATTAGGCATAGCCAGAGTCTGCCTGTGAGAAGAAGATCTGAGATTATATTCACATCGGCTGTGTGTCTGCCCTATGACAGTTCCTTCACAGCCTGCCCTTCAGTGAATTTCCCTTCACAGAGTATCTGCTAGAAACTATTTAACCTGAAATACAGTTAAACAAAAGCTAAGTGAAAGTTAATGACCATATAAGCAGCTGATTCTGGAACAGCCTTGTGACAGACACTTGAGAAATGCCCTGTAGTTACTGGAAGGCATTTCCCAAGGTCTCCTTGGGATGTTCTGTGGCTGTGTCAGCAGATGAAAATACTCTCTATATTTCTGTAGCCACAGGTGATGAGGAATTGCTCCTACAGTGTAATTCAAACCTACTAGGGTTCTCCCTGGATGGGGTCAAGTGTGCAGAGAGGGACTCTTGCATGTTTGATTTCATATGACTGAACAAGATCTGCTCAATTTGTGCTTTCTCAGGGTCCATAGGGAACAAACTTTGGTCCATATGGAAAGTACAAGTTACACCAGTGCTGCAAGTCTGGATTCAATGTGGCAGTTTCCTGAATTGCAAAAGGCCACTCTGCTACACTGAGCCCTGAGCAGGCACAGACTGTTTGGGGACAAAGAATGGGAGCCTCCAAATGGTTCAAGTGGCCTGAAGTTCAGCAGTGTTAAAAAGTTCATTTAAATTTTCTCACGAACCTCTCAGAGGTTCTTTGCAGCATGATTAATATCAACTGAGCGTTTCTGTTCTGGGATCAGCTATTGCTTAGCTTACCTTGCAGCAGAGCACACTGAGGCCTCATTCATTCCCACTGTAACTCAGGCAGTAGTTGCCAGCTGGAAAATGATGACAGATTTGCATCCTGTTCTGCTCTGTTTAGGAGCCCATGCTCACTGCCTGGCAGTAACAGTATATTTGCACAGCGCCTTTAAGCCCAAAATGTTGTAATTTTACATGACTTAAGGGTGGCCATTTCTATCAGCCTTGAAGTGCAGCAACTTCAGGGCTGGAATGTGGCAGCCAGTTACCAGACCACAGCACATAACAGAGTACTGTGTGAGTATCTTATCCACATGAAACTGCAAACAGAATTTGAGCAGGCAGAAACCAGGCTGACCTCCCTAAGCCTTACTTTAGCTACAAGATCTTCAATAGCCATAAATAAACAAGCCCTGAGCTGACCTCTCTTTTGTAGCACAGCCCTGCCTCCAGCATTGTGCCAGGGCAATGTTTTGCTGCTGCAGACCCTCCGAGGCTCCTGCTGAGCCCCCCAGCAACACCCTCCAGCCCTGCAAGGTGCTGCTGTGCCAAATTGAGTGTCCCCACACGATGAGGATACAGCTGCCTGCCACAGTTAATGAGCAGGGAACCTCAGCCTTCAATTAAACTTATTTTCAGCCATGTTTCTCAAAGATCTTTACAGAAAAAGGAGGTAACCTGCTCCTTGTTTTATACAGGAGGCTGGAGGCTAAAATGTAAAGAAATTAAGTAACTATGTGAAAATTACAAAGCAGATTATCAGCAGAGCTCAGAATTCAGCTCAGCTCCCAGCCCCACCACACCCCTTTCTCTCACTTTGTGCATCAAAAAAGGCACAACTTAAAATCCACCACTTTTTACCTTCCATGGGAAAGAAGCAGTTCTGCTGCAGCTTTCTCTTTGACTTCCTTTGCATTGCATCAAGCCAGTCTGGCTGTGCTCTTATTTTATACTTACCACCACCCTATGGAGGTTCTTTTATGTGTGAGTGCCATTGAAATCAAATTTAAAGCTAGAGTTTAGTGGGATCAAATTTTTGGATACAAAATTCCCAGAAAATCTAAAATACTGAAACCTGAAAAGAAAAAAGAGGGAGGAAAGAGATCTAATGGTCACTTCTATCACTATATGGTCCCAGTCCAATAGGAACTGCTGGCTCCAACCAGCCTGCCAGAGGTCTGGAATGCTGGGACAAAAGGCCAAAAAACATATTTTTTTCCATCCAGACAACATTTTAGGTGGAAAAAGAAGGACATATCCAGGGACACCCAGATGAATAGCAGCCCTAACAATGCCAACTTTTCCGCTCCCAGAGTTGTTTACACCCACAAAATTGATTGTGGTGCCAAACCACAAGGAGAGTTGTGACTCCCTGAAATGTGTGGTCTTTATCAGGAAGGCCAGATGAAGGAATTTTGAGCTATTAGACACATTAACAATGCCTGAGGGTGTCATATACAAAGAGCTGACACCTTGAAGCACTGATGCAGGAAGGATGGACCAGAACATGAGGTGAGGGTGGTGGGAGGAAAGGTCTTTTTCAGATGTATCCAAGGTAGAGCAAAGTTTATTACTGGGCTAGAAAGAGAGTATCCCAGGAGTGAATAGCTCACACATTTGATCCCATCTTGGGCTCAGTCCAACTCCCACTGAAGTTTAATGGAAGTTGGATCAGGCCACTGCACTCACATTTTTTCCATGCATGGAAAACTATTTCCGTTACTTTGAATTACAATACCACTGGCTTTGGATTTTATATAATAAAGTAAATCTAGACCACTGTTTATATTCCAAAAAAACTGCATTCTGGGATGCCAGCAAATATATTGCCTGTTGGATTTAAAAAAATAATAAAATAAAAACTGGACACGTTGGTTTAAAAAAACAACAGCTCCTAATTATTAAGCATAATTTCTCTTCCTTGTGCTTTTCTGAAGTCCTCAAATATTTGAAATATGAAAGGTACATATAAATTGTTCTCTGGTGGTTGAAATGGTGGAATCTGTAAAACTGCAATGTTTTATAAGAAACAGAGGTTTAATATAAAAACAATAATCTTCATGACTGGCTCATTGCTTACTGGCATATTTTAAGCATTTTAAAATTTACAGGGAAAAAAAAACCCAACACCCTTGTGGTGTCAGTAACAAAGCGGATGCATATTAGCAAACCCTTATATTTTGGGAATTGGCTTCTCTTGATTGTTCTGACTGCAAATGAACTCTGCAGATGCTGAGAGGTACAGGAAATGTCTTGTGCTAGAAACAGCATTTGCTCCCTGCTTTATGAATTTGACTGAATTAAAATCCCAATGTGGTAAGACTGATTAGCAGACTTTGGTAATGCCTTCTGCCCTGGTACAGCTTTATTACCAAGGAAATAAAACAGAGAAGACTTCCACAGTGAACACACACCCACACCCTGGGAGCAAACATTCCTGTGCTTAGCTTATGCCAGGGAAGAGCACAGCCCCTGCCCTCTGAAACAGGGCAGCAAAATAAAGAACCTCACCAAAAGAATAAAACAAAACAGGCATAAACACAAGTAACAGGGGGAAAGAAACGTCATTGAGGGGCATTTTTTAATGTTAAAGAGAAACTATCCAACTGGGCTAGTGGTGAGGAGAATTTAATAGAGCTGAACAAGGTGACCACCTGCAGCCACTTCAGATAGGAGAACTGGCAGCAGGATGAGGAGTGCAGCTATGAGCATGTCTGTGTGTGTGCAGCACTTCTTTCCACTGACAAATATACTCTGCAAACACCCCTGGCACCGGCAGCTTTTCCTCTCTATTGAAAAATTAACTTTCAGCAGGGGATTTAAAGGAAAAGAAAAAAAATCCCTCACACATACAGCCACATGGTTCGAGCTGGGCAGATTTCCCTCGGCCCAGGTGCTACAGAAGAGCCAGGTGCTGGCTTCATGGGCACTGCCAGGCTGTGCACTGGCCAGCCACAGGTTGAACCTTCCTTCCTCACCTTCCTCACAACAGCAGGCTGTGANGAAGAAGAGGAGTGGGTTCTCTCACTGGCTTGCTTTCTGTAATGAAAGAGCACATGCTGGTATGCTTTGCCAGCACCTCCTCAGCTTCTTCAGCCTGACTGAAGCATCCGAGGGGAGATGCACCCACAGACAGATTCCCTGGCAGAACTGAAGGAACATCAAATTAGCTGGCCTGATGTTGGGGGGGGAGACTTCAAAACCAAAATGTCTCTTAAATAAGCTTCTTTAATTATTATAATCTGTTTATTTATACAAATATAAAATATATTTATATAGATTTATATAATATAGATTTGTCGCTTTGGCAGCTCCTTTCATTTACAGACGTACTGGTCAACGATCTCTGTGCACTTTTTACACTTGACATAACAGCACCAGTGGAACTTGCAGTG
>WBNQ01043109.1:0-11977 GCA_013401375.1 Spizella passerina | reverse complement strand
TGCTGGTGTTCCTGCATCTCTGACTGGCTGACACTGCAGCTGCTTCTTCAGGCATCAGGGGAAGCTTCTGACTCTTTTCACAGGTCAGAGATTGTTATTAAATGAATTTTGCCCTGCATGGTTGGGGAAATGTATGGATATTAATCACCTAAATATTGTGCAGTATATGCTGTAAGATATGCTAATTTAAGCCTTTCACATCCCATCAGCAATGTGTTTTCTTTGCAGGTCTCACTTAATGTAGTTCAGGGGCAAAAAGTACTGTCTATACAAATGGGCTTTATAGGAAAAAAAGGGAAAAAAGGAAGTTCTGTCACTGTCTAAGCATACACACATGAATAATCCATATCGTCCGTGATACATCTTTAGCTGTGAATGCTGCTAGCTAAAGACCATTATTTGGATTTATACACTTCATGGATGTGAATGTATGTGGGGAATGATAGGTGCTACTGTAAGCAAAACTTGTGTTGTACTTGGTGCACTGCCTTGCAATTCACCTGCAGTCTGCTGAGACCCTTGTGTAATATCACAAGTCATTGAAACAGAAGCAGTGTTGGGTATAGATTCCCACTGTGTGGAAGAGGCCCTCTTCTGAGTCCCAAGGCTTCTAGAAGGAACAACACATCAGGTAACCTGTACATCACTTGTCAAGAATTGGAGTAATGCTTCCCTCTGTGTTAAACATACAGGGACCGCTAAGCTCAGAATAAAGAGAGAAATGCAGCTATAGCTGACATGACTAATGCTAGAAAATTATTCTTGAGACTTTCCCTCACTAAAAATTATAAAAAACCCTCAGGCCCTTGAGACAAACACTTTGATGTAGCTTGGAAAATAACAGAAAAGCTGCTCTGAGTGCTGGGCAACCCACCAAAAGTTCATAAGTTAATAAGACTCAAGAAAGCATTACTGTAAGCAGCATTTCAGTTTGGGGCCTTAAATTAAGCATATATTTTCCATAATGACAGAAATGCATGCCTGGGATTTAAAGAAAATGTGAAGAAGGTTGTGGGAATAGGGCACAGTAGGAAAAATCCCCCTATTATGCCTTATGTTTCTCTGCATACTAACAACACCACAAACATCAGCAACAACATGCAAGATGCTGAATTTGTCTTTCAGCAGATGTGCAAGGTATTTAGTCTGGGGTTGTGATTTATGCTTATTCTGATTAATAATATGGACCACAGCCTGAGGGCATTGAGTAGTGAATGGTCCTTGGCATGCTGAGGGCAAGCAATACAGCTCAAGCCATGTCTTTTTCCCCTCAAAAGTAGGGTGTTTCCCACTCTGATCCCAATTAATAGCAATTCTTCCTTGAGAACTTGCTCCTTCTCATGGAAGAATGGAGTTCATAGACTTCATCTTCTTTATTGTTGTTTATTTTAGACTTTTGGATTACTCCATTATTGTACTACGGAATCAATCACACTGTTTAGTGTGGACAGCCTCACAACATCCTGTGCAGTGAGGGAGACTGTTTCATGAATAGGGAATCAGACACAGGGCAGGAATTTGTAGTCAGATTGTTATAAAAGAGTATCTAGAGCATCCTATTTTGAAATTGGATCTCTTTTCCTTGCATTGGTTCATCCTACTTAGTTATGGGGAAGATAACAATCTATTAACTCTATGGAAATCTTGCCAGAATTTCTAAAGATCTGTAGAGCATACTTCAATATGTTCCTGATGATTTAATCTCTGCCTCAGCCAGACAAGTTAGTCAACAAATTTAGAAGAGAACTGCATTTGAGATTAAATATTTTTTATTGAATTGCCACTAAACCTATGTTTTTCAGAATAATGACTTGTGAGCTTTCTTCTCAATGAGTCAGTAGGTAATCATATCAAAGTGTGGAGGTTAAATGATTGCTACTGGCACAACAAGAAACCTCTGTCTGAGCAGTGTAGGCACAAGTTAACGCTTAGGCTGAAAGTGAGTTTAGGTTCACCATCAAAGTATCATAACATACTCTAGAAATCCATTTGCTTTTTCAAAATCAAGACTTGAGAAAATTTGTCTTTGTGAGAAAATGCTTGTGAATTCGTATGTTACTGTGTGTTGTTTAAAAGTTTGTGTCTTAAGCCTGAAAAATGAATGATCCACATGTACGTAAATAAATCCTAGATCTACATAGTTTTGGGATAGAACCTTGCTATGATCTTGCAAGCTGCTTTNACCTTGGTGCTGCTCAGCCGTGTGCATGGTGGTCCTGCTTCATCTGCTCCAAGCAGGGGGCCTTGCTGGTGTTCCTGCATCTCTGACTGGCTGACACTGCAGCTGCTTCTTCAGGCATCAGGGGAAGCTTCTGACTCTTTTCACAGGTCAGAGATTGTTATTAAATGAATTTTGCCCTGCATGGTTGGGGAAATGTATGGATATTAATCGCCTAAATATTGTGCAGTATATGCTGTAAGATATGCTAATTTAAGCCTTTCACATCCCATCAGCAATGTGTTTTCTTTGCAGGTCTCACTTAATGTAGTTCAGGGGCAAAAAGTACTGTCTATACAAATGGGCTTTATAGGAAAAAAAGGGAAAAAAGGAAGTTCTGTCACTGTCTAAGCATACACACATGAATAATCCATATCGTCCGTGATACATCTTTAGCTGTGAATGCTGCTAGCTAAAGACCATTATTTGGATTTATACACTTCATGGATGTGAATGTATGTGGGAATGATAGGTGCTACTGTAAGCAAAACTTGTGTTGTACTTGGTGCACTGCCTTGCAATTCACCTGCAGTCTGCTGAGACCCTTGTGTAATATCACAAGTCATTGAAACAGAAGCAGTGTTGGGTATAGATTCCCACTGTGTGGAAGAGGCCCTCTTCTGAGTCCCAAGGCTTCTAGAAGGAACAACACATCAGGTAACCTGTACATCACTTGTCAAGAATTGGAGTAATGCTTCCCTCTGTGTTAAACATACAGGGACCGCTAAGCTCAGAATAAAGAGAGAAATGCAGCTATAGCTGACATGACTAATGCTAGAAAATTATTCTTGAGACTTTCCCTCACTAAAAATTATAAAAAACCCTCAGGCCCTTGAGACAAACACTTTGATGTAGCTTGGAAAATAACAGAAAAGCTGCTCTGAGTGCTGGGCAACCCACCAAAAGTTCATAAGTTAATAAGACTCAAGAAAGCATTACTGTAAGCAGCATTTCAGTTTGGGGCCTTAAATTAAGCATATATTTTCCATAATGACAGAAATGCATGCCTGGGATTTAAAGAAAATGTGAAGAAGGTTGTGGGAATAGGGCACAGTAGGAAAAATCCCCCTATTATGCCTTATGTTTCTCTGCATACTAACAACACCACAAACATCAGCAACAACATGCAAGATGCTGAATTTGTCTTTCAGCAGATGTGCAAGGTATTTAGTCTGGGGTTGTGATTTATGCTTATTCTGATTAATAATATGGACCACAGCCTGAGGGCATTGAGTAGTGAATGGTCCTTGGCATGCTGAGGGCAAGCAATACAGCTCAAGCCATGTCTTTTTCCCCTCAAAAGTAGGGTGTTTCCCACTCTGATCCCAATTAATAGCAATTCTTCCTTGAGAACTTGCTCCTTCTCATGGAAGAATGGAGTTCATAGACTTCATCTTCTTTATTGTTGTTTATTTTAGACTTTTGGATTACTCCATTATTGTACTACGGAATCAATCACACTGTTTAGTGTGGACAGCCTCACAACATCCTGTGCAGTGAGGGAGACTGTTTCATGAATAGGGAATCAGACACAGGGCAGGAATTTGTAGTCAGATTGTTATAAAAGAGTATCTAGAGCATCCTATTTTGAAATTGGATCTCTTTTCCTTGCATTGGTTCATCCTACTTAGTTATGGGGAAGATAACAATCTATTAACTCTATGGAAATCTTGCCAGAATTTCTAAAGATCTGTAGAGCATACTTCAATATGTTCCTGATGATTTAATCTCTGCCTCAGCCAGACAAGTTAGTCAACAAATTTAGAAGAGAACTGCATTTGAGATTAAATATTTTTTATTGAATTGCCACTAAACCTATGTTTTTCAGAATAATGACTTGTGAGCTTTCTTCTCAATGAGTCAGTAGGTAATCATATCAAAGTGTGGAGGTTAAATGATTGCTACTGGCACAACAAGAAACCTCTGTCTGAGCAGTGTAGGCACAAGTTAACGCTTAGGCTGAAAGTGAGTTTAGGTTCACCATCAAAGTATCATAACATACTCTAGAAATCCATTTGCTTTTTCAAAATCAAGACTTGAGAAAATTTGTCTTTGTGAGAAAATGCTTGTGAATTCGTATGTTACTGTGTGTTGTTTAAAAGTTTGTGTCTTAAGCCTGAAAAATGAATGATCCACATGTATACGTAAATAAATCCTAGATCTACATAGTTTTGGGATAGAACCTTGCTATGATCTTGCAAGCTGCTTTATTACTTTTAAATTAATTTATTTTCTCAGCTACTTAACCAAAAGCTATTTCTAGCCTTGAAACAGGATAGGGGCTGGTGGAGGTTCACATTTATTTGGCAGCTTTTGTGGCTTTCTAGATGACAAATTAGTCTGACTTCTTCAGTGCTCTGGTGACTGTAGTGATCCAAATATAGTTTCCTTCATTCACAGGACCTTGTTTTTCTTAATGCTGTTCTTTTTTTGAGTCTTTGAAGACATCTGTCTGTAATCTTTCCTACAGGTGTTCAGCTGCAGTCCCATCTGTAGAAAGACCACAGAAGGATTTGCCTTGAGCTGGTCTACATCCTACCCAGCCACAGTGTGCTAGAGAGCATCTTTAAGAAGTGCACTGACTGATAGCTGCACCTGATATTTGAATTGGTGTAAACAAGCTTTCAAAGGCATCAGCAATGCTTTAAGATTCCAGCACTCAGGATGTTATTCTGGCTGTTTATACCACCAGGGACATCTCTAACATGAAAATGAAAAAGTATTCATGTTATGCAGCCACTCAAAAGGAGTGGTGTAAAAAACAAGGGTGTGATACACATTTGCTTTTGTTTGATATTGGCCAATGTTTTGTCTTGCATCCCAGCCTTCTGACACGTGCAGCTATTCACGTGTGCACAGCACCATGGCTATGGCAGAGCTGCCTCCTTCATTAAATTAATCCTGATGTTTATATCTGACAAAGCTGGAAACCTCTTCCAAATTATATTGCATCATGTGTGTTTGAGACTGTTTTTCTTCACTTTGTTCCAACATTATTTTCATAGTTCAATACCTTAGCTGCAGAAGCAAGTAGAAGCTTGGTCCCCACATTTGTCTCAGTGTCTTCTGTCTGCAGCCCCAACAGGTGAGTAAAGCAAAGAGGGTTTTGTAGGAAATCTGTAATGGAAGTTTATGATTAGTTTCTTTTTTATATATATATGACATAATCTTGGTTATTAAACAAATACATTTTTTAAACATTTCTAAAACTAAGAATCCTAAGTTTAAATGCTCCAGAAATGAAACATGTCTGCTACTTTAACTACTACTTTAGGTAAAGTTTTTGTTGTCAAGCATTTTCCAGTGTTTGATTCAAGTAAAGGAATTTTTTTGTAAAGAAACCAATGTTTTAAAGCTCATCTGAGAAGATATGAGTGTGCTCACTAAAAAAAAAATAAATCTCCCTGAAAGTATTGATATGTGAAATCTGTTGCTTAGATATATTTATTTATGTTGATTCAAGATTTGCTAGGAATAGAAATGAAATATTTTAAAAATGGTAAATAAATCAAAACCAACGTTTTGTCAGAAGTATGAATTTCTTCAGATCACAAAACAATAATAATGCAATTAAAGTTTGCTCTTCAATGGCTTTACCCCTTGGGGCCAGGAAAACATTTGGCCTGCGGTCTGTTATTGTGTCAAGGACAAACAGTTGAAAATGGTTGTCTCATTCTGCTTGAGCCTGTTTCAGAATAAGAGTGTGAAATCTATGGCTCAGCTACTGGTTCTTTGAACAAAAGGGTAGAGAAAATATGCTTAAACTGCTCAGCAGTTGTTATGGTGACACATTAAACTAGTCAATTCTGGCTTGGATCCAAAAAGAGTTAAAGATGCAAGGATGGTGAGCTCCCATTTTGGAGCACTTCAAATCAAGCTTTCTGTGATCTGTAGTGGAGAAATAACCTTACAACGAGGATGGGAATTTTCACAGTAAAACATAATACAAAATCTACACTGAAGTCACTCATAGGGTAGGAAATGCCAAATTTAAGATGCTTGTGCAAACTTTGTTCCCTTCCTTTGCTGTGCTCTTTGTATGTTTTCCTTTACAGGATCACACTCACCTCATGTAGCAGTTATGCAAAAATTGAAGTGCTCCAAGGAAAGACTTCCAGTGCAGCAAAAAAAGTGCCTTTTGAGGAAGTTTCTCTATAGCAGAGCTGCTGAGTGCATAGAGGCACCAGGAGCATCTCTGTGACCATAAGATGTGTATATATTTTTGCTAGTAATTTTTCAGTGTCAGGTGCGTGAAACATGAGGTAATGTTGCAGACTGGTGTTTTTATGAGAATGCTGATGCTGAGAGTATCACTTGCAAGCCTGTGTGAGCATGTACCACATGGCTTGCTGGGAACCAAGCTTGTCACAGTGAGCAGTAGTTCCTGGAGTAAACTATCTCTGAAACTGCACCCATCTTTTGCCTTGGGGAGCATATTTTTTCACTTGAAAAGTAAACCAACATATAAGCACCATGGATAATCATGACTGTAAGAGGTTTGAGGAATCCTCTGCAATCCTGTGAGAGAAATTCTTATTTCTCATTTCTGGTAGTCAGTGTGAATGACTGTCCTGGTGAGCTGGATGCATCTCCTCTGATCTGTTATCTTAGAAAATGGACATCTACACAACTGCAGCCACCTCTAAAAGTGTGGTTGTTAAGAACAATGGTAAATAACTGAGGAATAGTCACAGCAAAAACTGTAAACTGCTTGAGAGAAGCAGGAATCCTGTAAGTTACTCCAAGTGCTATGCCATAAACCTTTGGGAGCACATTAGTGTCTGATCCCATAGTATTACTTCAATAAGCATCATCCCTATGAAATTGCCATAGAAATAAGATGGTGATGGCTCAGGAGGTGGTGGTGGTGGAGTGTCTTCTGCCATTATTTGTGCTGTAATCCCTGTGTGGATGAGCAGGGGATTTAAACCCATTTTTAGGGCATCCTCATGGTAAAAGCATTTCCATGCAGCAAGTACATGAGTTAAAAAGTGTTAAAAAATGAAGCGCAATGCTGAGGGAATCCTTGCAGCTCCTGAGTGCAGCACAGTCTACATGGGGAGGAAATGTATTAGATCCTCAGGGAGTCAGTTCTGGTAATGCAAACCATGCATGGCTTTGGTTTTGTAATTCTGGCAGTTATAATTTAGATCATAGAATATACTGGACATAATTTCTGTCTAAAATAGAATATTTTGGGGCAAAAAGAGTGTGGTTACATGGTATGTCTGAAAGCTGAACTGCTGTCAAAGAAAGAGAGAGATTGAAAAAGCAGACACCCCTGCAGCCTCATCCTTGACTTTGATGAATCACAGAATGAGCTGAGTTGGAAGGGACCCACAAGGATCATCGAGTCCAACTCCTGGCCCTTTAGAGCACCACTCCCCAAAATCACACCATGTGCCTCAGAGTGTTGTCCCAATGCTTCTTGGACTCTGTGAGGTTTGGCGCTGTGGCTGCTTCCCTGGGGACCCAGGGCACTGCTGACTCAAATTCAACTTTTCCTCAACCAGGACCCCAGGTCCCTTTCCATGGCACTGTTCCTCAGCCTCTCATGCCCCAGTCTGTCTGTACATCCACAGCTGCCCTACCCCAGGTGCAGAATCTGGCACTTTCCCTTGCTGAATTTCACATCTTTGGTGATTGCCCAGCCCCTTCGTTTGTTGGAGTCTCTCTTAATCCTTTGTGCCCAACCTGTGAGCCAGTTGCTCACCCATTCCATGATGTGTTTATTCATTTTGTGAGAAGGATCTTGTGAGAGACACTATCAAAGACTTTGCTAGAATCCGAAAAGATTACATCAGCTGGTTTCCCTTGATCTGTTAGGTGAGTTACCTTGTCATAAAAGGATATCAGGACTTTCCCCTCATGAAGCCATGATGGTTCAAAACTGATAACACTCCAGGCCAAACATATGTGATTTCCTCAGTTAGCTTCATCAAATCCTCTCTTTTGAGGTCATAATAAAACACCTGAGAATGTGTGCCCCTGGCAGAGCAGGAATCAGTGCTCTCCTGTGTTCATACAGGGCAGGGGAGAAGGAGGAGGAACAAAGAGCTTGGCTGTTGCTGTCTGCTGCAGCTCTGAGACCAAAGGGAAGGGACAGGACATGGAAAGGGTCACAGTAAAGCAAAGGACTCAGCCTAAGATCCAGCATCTGGCAGAAAGCCCAAGTTTCAGATTTGTGAGAAACTGTCTGGGGGAGAGAAATATCTTTACACTAGATGTGAAACAGGAGGGCTGGAGGGAGGTTTGGAGAGGAGCCCAAGAATGAGCACAGCCTGCTGCAGTCAACGGCTCCGGTCAGGGCCTCCCTTTTTCCACATGAAACTATTTCTATTGTCATTAAGTCTTAAAAAGCCATTGTGTATCTGGATGTGCACATGTGTGTATGCGTGTGTTTGCAAAAGTGACATGTTTAGCTTCATACGTGACAGCATGCCTTTGGCAGATTGAATGTAAAAATTAACTTGTTCTGTGCTTTTCTTTTTTTTTTTTTTTTAAGGAAGGATAAAACAAAACCAGACTGAGCTTTTACACTTAAAGCCCTAAGAAAATAATAAAAGAGAATTATGGGGTGAGAATTACTCTTTAAAGGAAAGCTTTACACTGGAGTAAACTTGGAACATTTATACATAAAATATTGCATATAATATTTGTGTGTATAAAATGTGCTGAACTGGCCATTTTCTGACTATTATATAAACTCCATGTATTTGAGAAAGCAGACTTCCTTTCACAAAAAACAATTTGTTCTAGCTTCTATTATAAAGTAATAATCCCTGAGTATCAACACTTGATGCTATTGTCATAAGCTGTCTCCTCTGTGTGCTGTTTGGTTATTTGTAGATTGAGCATAAAGTGCATTGGTCTAGCAAGTATGATGTAAATGAGGAGAAGGAAAAAGATGAGGCTGGGAAAAGAGCACATACTCCATACAAAGGACACAATTCTGGGGTGCAGAACCCTTCAAAACCACTCTGTGTCCAAGTTTAGCTTGGTGAGGGAGTCTGGGTGTGAGCAGATACCCAGACAGTAAGCTCCAAAACTTTGTCTTCTTGACATAAGGCAGAGCCCAGTGTTTAGAGTCAGCCTTCCAGATGCCTCAAAAAAAAGTGGTTGAGGGTCCCCAGGGAAGATAGCAAGCAGCAGCACAGACTGGTGACCAGAGAGCCCTGGGACACTTCCCACAGGGGAGGCCCTGGGACTGGCACCTGCGCCCACCCTGCCCTGCCCTCTCCATCAGCCGTGGGGTGATGCCCTCAGGGATGTCCCAGAGGAGTGGTGAGTGACAGCCACGCACCTCAGCATGGCCTCGTGGAGCAGAGGGACCTCCTTGGAGACAGGGGAGGACAGGGCACAGACTCCTTGGAGACATTCCAAAGTAACTGGGCTCGTCCAGCACCGGACACAAAATAAGGGAATGGACCTAAACAGATAAACGTCCTCTACTGTCCCTACAAGGAAGAAATGACAGAGAATGAAAGAAAATGCAACAGTTATTCACGTTTTCACCCAATAATGTTTAGATGTGCTCAGATAACAAAATGACAAGGTCATGCAAAAGCCAGTGCAATGCAGAATAGTCTGCAAATGCATTTATCTGGGAGCTGTAGGCATTTCTTATCCTATCTATAGAAATATTTGCTGGTTTTGCAGGTTCTCTAGTGTTGATCTACTCCACAGCAATCCATGTGAGTTCTCTTCCTGCAAATCCCCTACTTCAAAGTTATGACTTGTTCTTGCAGAAATTATTACAAAATTATCTAAAAAGCAGGTGAAGAACAGAGACTGTTCACTGAATTTTAATCTGTAGATCTGTTAAGTCTTTTCTTGGTTGAAGCTGGAACAGAAACTAAGCATTTCAGTGCCCTCAGAGAAATCCAGCATATATGATCTTCTCTAATTGCCTGTCAGGGAAAAGCTGTGATTTTGAAGCAATCACTGATCTGGTCCCATAGTAGCTTTTCCTAAGTCAAAACACTCTGTTTTCTGCTCATTTGTTAAGTGTTGCATTGTTTCAAAATGTCCTTTCCACAACAAGCATCAATACTGAATTAACACAATCAAGGTCTATACCCTGGAATGACAGGAGTAAAATAGGTGGAACATTTAATTGAATTGCAGATGTTATGTCTAGAAGAGCAAAATACTCTGAAAGTAATTGAGTAGTTTGCCATCAACACTAAGCAGAGATTTTAAAAACAGAATACTATGGACAATGCAATTATGCAGAATGCAAACATCTGTGTTGAATGTTTCCAGTGGTATTAAGCAATATACATTTTTCTTAGATTTTAGAACTTAGTAGTATCAGTGAAAATAAAATATCTAATTATATCACTGAAATCATCAGAAGAATGCAGAAGAAGCTCATTCTTCTTCCTGAGAGACATCTATAATAAATCACTAGCGGTATATTAAAAAATAGATTATAGTCACGGGAATAAGTACTTTTCCTATTCTAAAGGAATAAAAAGGGAAGATATTGAATTATGATCTATATAATTTCAATTGTGTGCTTATCCAGTCAAAATAGGAAAACATCAAAATAGTCTGTGATGTTGTTCAGTTTCTTGAACTTCAGAGAATTTTAAACACTTGTTGTATAGAAGAAAGAGAAGATTTTTTTTTAGTATTTGTAATATAGAAACTATAAAATATAATTTTTTGTTTTTTAACACAAGCAGTTACTCTGAGCACTGAGAAGTGATGATTGTGTGCAGTTAGAAATATATTATCAAATTTTAACTTCTCAGGTAGGAAGAAATATAGAGTTCCAGATGCTATATTAAACTATTCATCTTATCATTCATTTACATTTCAGCTTGCAGCACAGAAGTCTGAATAACTAAGAAGATTTTAATTAAATCAAAGGACAAAGCATGACAATTTAATGACCTGATATAAAACCTCATATGTTTCCATTGGCCCCAGGAATTTTCTTGAAAGGAAAACAGTGTGAGTTAGATTTTCCGGTCTATGTGGGCTTGGGCAGACTGTTCCCAAGAGACAAAACTAAGAATCAGGCTTTGTTCCTTATTGCCTTAATTCTGGATTAAATAGATACTGCAATTATATTAATTAGGCAAACATCCCAAATTGATTTTTCAAGTTATCTTCTTTGATTGACAGTGCCTTACTTAGGCAGTTACATTTTCCTTGAAAAGCAATGTGGCAAGTCTTGGTCTTGTCTGGTTTTGAAAACAAAGCAACTGATTATTTATCCCCTCTTTCCTGTTCACAGCGAAGTCATGTCTGTGATTCAATTCTAGCTTGGGCTGATAGCACACCAATCTTCTTGACACACTGAGAGGGAAAGGTATTTGGATCCCTGCTATGGCTTGGCAGGAGCTATTGATGTGATGCCTGCACTTTGTCAGATGGCGCGGGAAATTCCACAGCCGATACTCAAAGCTCTAGTTCAGGCAGGGATTTCCAATCCCTGATAAGTGGGAAGTTCGTGAGAAGTCAGCCACCCTGCATGCTCTGCATCTGGTGGCTGTGTCAAGGCTTTCATGGCATACTCTGGGGTCAGAGCTCCACTTAAATCCAGACACCCTTACGACAGCAGGAGTGGTGAACTGGTGGGCAATCTGACTACCTTCCTCTTATTGAAAAGGAGGTTGAGGCCCCTTACTAAATGTGATGTACTGAAGCTAATGTAGAAAATATTTCTCAAATACTTGTATATATGGTGATGTATTGAAATGAATGCTATAAAGACAATTCAGAATTCATAGCATGAAATTTATTTAT
>WBNQ01043107.1:3430-15302 GCA_013401375.1 Spizella passerina | reverse complement strand
TCTCTTGTACTGATTATTATTTTTCAATGAACTTGCCTTACACAGAAGCTCTATTTGAGGTACTAAAAAAGAGCAGTTTAAATCACACAGTTGCACATTACAAATTCTTTATCATGGTAACATTATATTCCAGTTTATATGTGAAAGATCATTAATGACTATTGTTTGTTGTTGGATCTGAACTCTAACAAAGATTTCCCATTGAAAAAAAAGAGATTATTAAAGAATGACTATGAACTTGAAGAAAAATACATCTTCAAAGGTAATGAAAGTCAGACATTGATTTCTGTCTGCTTATTATGCAAACCCAACTGGGTTTGAAGATAGTAAGTATTGGGAGAAAAAAAAAATCAGGAACAAACTTTGACTCCCATCTTGAAGGAATCTCAGCTCAGCAAAAAAATCAACGTTCCAACCCCTGAGTTTTGTTGTGTTTTTACAGCTCTTACACCACTAGAACATGAAGGTACTGATCATACCCAAAAGTGAAGCCTTTCTTTATAACTATATTTAGTCAGACCAGCTAACTTTAAATCCTCCCCTTTGAAATTCTTCTCCATATGACAGTAGTGAAAAATAATGCACAGCAATGTGCACTAATCATGTATGCACAAGCCTGAGTCAAAAATCAGAGACCCATTGAGTGAAGCCTTGTGCAAACACAGAAAAAGACAGGCGATGGAATCACAACATTTTAGAAATCAGTGTGTGGTCTGTGTTTGATTTAACCTGGATCAGGTTGCTAAGGATTACACTCATTCCAGACCAAAATGGAAGAAGTCATTGCAAGATAATTCCAGGATGCAGAAAACGCAAAAAGGATGATGATAACAGCCCCATGAGCAATGGAATGAATTATGCTTCATTTTCAACTTATTTATTCCTCATGACTGACTGATTTATTTGGGGTTTTAAAATTTAATTTAACTAAAGTAACAAAATGAGATCCCCATGACTTCCATTTTACCACCAGAAGTTTATTTTTATTTAAATCCCTTGCTGGGCAAGAAGTGGTTTGAGCTGCAGTCTGACCCAAGCTGCACACCCAATCTCTGGCCAGGAGTCTGGCACTGTGTGCCTCCCTCCAAGTACTCAGCTGGAAACCAGCAATAAGGGAGGGGACTGAGCAAATGATTTACCATTTCTTAGTTGGTGCAGGATGAACTAATGATTTTGGAGGTCAAAAATTGTACTTGATTTTCATGAGAATTCAGTACTTTGCAGCTTCCAATTATCCTCTGGTATTTTGCTGAAATAATACAACAGGTTCAAACATTTATGAGAGAATTGGGGAATGTACATTTATATTAACAGGGTGACTTTTCACACCTCGTTTCCACAGTTAAACTGAATAAATATTGGTTTACTTTCCCCCAGTGGCCAAACAGAAATTTTTAGAGAAATACCTACTCACTGGACTGTGCAGCTTTACTCTAGCTCAGGCTCTGAAATTATTTGCACATAAAAAAATCCAGGTAATTTTTTGAACATGGAAACAAGAGCAATAAACAATACCAATAGCACCTATGTCACCTCATTATTAGTTTGCATTAATGTCACTCAAAAACACCTTAGCAGGAAGCAACTTAAACAACATTTAATCTGAATCAAGATACAAGGATCTCAAAGGAGAGGCTGGGCTTTGCAATTCTCCTGCACAGCATAAAGGGTGAGGATCAGCACCATTTTAGATGCAAGATCACAAAAATTAGGTGTAAATAAGACATACCTCTGAGTATATAATGTGCACATTTAAAACTGTCTAAAGATACCAACTGTACAGAGTATGAATAATACACTGACTAGCTTGTGAAAGAGTGATGTTCTTTGAGCTCATCATTGCATACTTGAATAGGATATGAATATTTTATATTCATGCTAACTGTCATAAAGCAAGTTGAGCTGTTTGTACTAGAAAGGTGTTCACGTAGCAGCACTATTCATGTTTACAGTTATCCTGCAAATGTCAGCAAAACGTTTCCTTCTTGTAAGCATCCCCCTCTCCCTCCCTCACTCTTTTTAATTCATACACAAAGTTATTCAAAAGGACCACACAGCAGCAGTTTGAAAAAAGATAAAAAGTGTTTCTGGGTATCCAGCCTAGGGAGAAGACAAACAGAACCTTATAATCCAATAATCCAACACCCACAGCACTCAGTAAAATACCTACCAAAAACAACTGCAAGAAAAGGCCCATGATGGATGTGGATTAGAGATGGGACAGGAGGGAAGGAGGATGAACAACACAGAGATCCAGACAGAGTCCACCAGAATCTGCAGAAACTAATGCGCAATGTGGAAATCACTCCCAGAGAAAGCAGTCCTATTAGCTTTAATCCCAAATGATCACAGCACTATTTGATAAAAACATCTACAAGAGCTGACACATCAAGACTGCTAATGGAGTTTTTTCAGCTACTCTCTTATCACTTGTTATTAAGAGAAAAAACAGAGAAGATTCAAAAGCAAGCAGCATTCAACTACAAATTAGCTTCTATAAATTAGCAGGTACCTAATTTATAAATGCTAAATGTTTTCCCTGAAGAGCACTGAAAACGTCAAACCTAAAACTAAGAGCTTGCTGCTTCCATGGCTTGCTTTGAGGACATGCTGTAGCTTCTCAAGGAATAGCTGGATCTTTAAGACATCCCAGAGTAACTGGAGGGGCTCCTGGTGAAAAGGCAGACCTGAGCCTGTTGTCCTCCCACCAGCTCATGACCATTAAGGGAAGGACAGAAAATTTTCTGCTTTTTGGGGTGAGTCATCTGGTAACAGCCTGTGCAGAATCCCTCTTTGCACAAAGATCACATCATGATTACCAGAACACTTAGAGCATGTTTTTAGGAGAAACTGCTCCATAGATTTGCCACTAATGGGCTTCCCTTGCCAGCATAAGGGACCAATAACACTCCCACATCCTGGTTTTCACCATCACAGAATGGCAAGCTTGCACCTGACTACCCATCATCACCAGAATCTCCTTACATTTTCTGCATTCAGGGTCTCCAAACAAGTATTTTGGGGATTAGTTTCTCTAGGACAGCATCTGGGCAGTGTGATTTGCACAGACAAAATGGAACTGCTAACTATTTTTCTGGTCCTGAGCAAGCCTAAGAGCACATGATGTAAAGTATACCAGCCTCTCGAATCCTGCCCAAAGGCTGTGGCTGGGCTCCTGCTGACATCTGCACAGAAATCAGTCTCCAGCCTTCTGATGTAACCATCACTTAACATTTCAGAGGTAGCACTGCAGACCTGCCATCCAGAAATACTTTTGAACCTAATTCATAATGACTGACATTTTTAAACCCTGCTACTGCCAAGGAAAGGTATAATGGTTCAGAAGATGTCAGGACACCAAATAAAGGAAGAACTATCAGATCCCACTGTATGGCTTACAGTGAAATATAGAAAGCTAAATTTAGCCCCTGTTTTGATGGCAGAAATTAAGAGGTTTTTTGCTTTTACATTCCTATACATAGTAATATGTACTACTAAGGCTTAATCTCAGTGCTCAGATTTATTTTACTCCCCTTAAAAGAAAAAAAAAGAAAGAATTTTTACCTTTTTTCTTCAAATATTTGCTCATACAGTATAAGAACAAGTCAAGTTATTACAAACATATAGCATTTTGAACTGCACCATCAGACTTCTCTATCCCTCTCATGCCATATATATGAAAGAAGGGGAGTGAATTTACTCACTTACAGTGAATTTACACAGGTGCTCTGGTCCATAAGAACTCCTCAGTGAGTTGACACCCCTTTGGACCAAGGTGTTCCCAAATGATTGAAAAGAATCATGATTTTTTTTTTCCCCAAAGACTGTGCAATTTAAAAACTGTAAAGTTTATCACCAGTTTTACTACAAGTTTTACTTTTCAATAAAATATTGCCATAATTGGCCTTTATTTTTTTCTTAATCATGCAACAAGTCATGAAGATGCTGCTGCATCTTTACTGCAATTCATCCTCTGTATTGCTTACAGACTACTCAGCAAAGTTAAACCTTAAAGAATCACACAACACTTTCTTTCTTTCTTTGCTTTCCTTCTCTTCCTCTCTGTGGTATTGCCTGTGGTATTTGGAGAAACACAAACAGATAATAAATTCCTGCCAAGATTACTAAGACAGTAAAGTTATCTAGGAGACTCAGTGGTTTCTTTTTTCTTTCTCCTGTGATCTCCGCAGTAATTAAAAGAGTAGGCTATAGTCTGAGATCCCCTAATCATGCTACAAGTTGCTACATCTCCATTTATGCAAGAGCTATCTGTAATTTCTGTAAGTTATTGAGATGCAGCTGAATGCAATGCAGTCTTGTCAAGATAAGGTAAGCCTTGGCACTACTTCTGTGGCATCAATGATAAGTCCCTGATGTGCACTATCAGAGGCTGCCAATGAGTCACAAGACACTTGAGTTCCACCAGGAAAGTTGGGCATGCACCCAAAAGAGCTTCTAGATTACAGGTCTATAATGTGCCTCTTTCATGCTGACATGCATAAACTTCTTTCATGTCAACACACACGAGATTTCTTTAAAAATAATTATCCAAAGGGGTTGGTGAATCTGTGTCTCACTCAGCCTTCAGTGGCCTACAGATTGGATTCCTTCCCAGCATCCAGAAGAGAATTAACAGGGAACAGAAATGAGAAATAACTGCCCCCAGGTGCCAATGCAGGGCCTGCAGGGCTCAGAGGAACAGGCTGGTACCACTGTCCCCAGTGACTCCACAACAAACAGGTCAGGCCTCTCTCCATGGCACCTCCTCCCTTCTCTCTGCACAGGCCCCAGAGAGTCAACAAGGGACTCTGTTTTCAGGGGTGACAAACCACATACTGTCCTCAAACACACACAGGAACTTGTAACAAGCCATGAATGTATAGGCCTTTCTAGTGAGACACTCAGAAAGGAAGGAGGGGAGGAAAGAGGGCCTTGACTGGTACCAATTACACACTTCTCCAAGTCCCAGTAATGTACCACCAATATTAGCCAGAGGGAGTCCCTTTGGCTCTATTCTTAACTGGTGTTTCTAGCCCTCCTTTACAGAAGGATACTGAATAAATGAGGTATTTCTGTGACCTACAGCAAGCCTGCACACAACTGTTTGTATTATATATGGTTTCATTTTGCTCCCTGGCACTGCTCTTTGGTGGCTGTTACAGCCCATAAAGCCATCTGTTAGGAACACTCAGTCATAAAATTATTAATGCCTACAGTCTAAAACCAGCCCTAAGTAAATAAACAGTACCAGAAGGCCCAGTGCAAAATTCTGGGATGTTAAATACACAGAACCATAAATCTTCTTAATAGTTCTACGTGCTATTGTGTATTCACTTGAAATTCTAACACACAGAAAGACTAGAGAGAAGTTGCTTTTAAGACAGTGCACTGCAGATTAGCCTCAGAGTGTAACCCCACATTAAAAATTCTGGGAAACTACTGTGAATCCTTGTGACATTTAGTGCTAATAACACAGAGTTATGCAATTAGGAAAGAAAGTTCTTAACAAAGAAACTCAGGGCACACATAATCCTCCATGTTCAAAATGCAGAGAACAAAAGAAGAATGTCCCAAGTTTGAATCATTCAAATTCTAAAGTGGATCAAGGAAACTTATTTGGATGGGATACGTGGCACTTCACACATGAAGAGAATATTAAGAAATTAAGGACAGATGGATCTTTAGCACTACAATGGCCAAATGATGGCCATCTTAATCACTTGAGACTAGCTCCTACTTTATTATAAAGAGGATATATATACAAAAAGTCACCCTCCATCATGGACTGTGCTGGCTGAGGGGTCTCCAGGAGGCTGGCATGGAGTCTGGCCTCTCAAGTCTCACATACCGGAAGCCAGACAGACAGTCAGCTCCATTTCCCAGCCCTCCTGGCAGCCTGGGCCACATCCCATGTGTGCCCAGCACAGCAGAGCAGCCTGTCCCCCTGGTCTGGCAGCCACAGATAGCAAGGAATGACATCAGCTTGCGTTCCTTGGATCTCAGCAGCTGCCAGAGCAGGGGACAGGCTGCAGTGCTGCTGGCTTTACACAGATCTTTAAGAAAGGTCTGGTCTTAATGAGGTTCATCACCTCCCTCGTGGCAGTTCAGCATCAACAGCAACAAGTCCAAGTGTTTGCAGGCTGGGTTTATGAGGGAGGATCTGGCTTAGAAATGCCAGCCCTGCAAAGACAACCAAGGCCTGGCTAAAGATGCACAAATGGTGACTGCCTAGAAACCAGCAGGCTCCCAGGAAATCTGGCACAGCCAACAGTCAATCAGTGCATGGTGTAAAACCATTCCTACTGAAAAGAACTCACCAGAATTAAGCCCTCACCCCAGCCCAGTCACCACGTCAGGAACTCATGGAACATATGGCAGCATTGCTCAGTTTAGCTGGCTTGATAGGAGAAACCAAGCAAGAAGTTACTTCATATTTTATTGTCTTAAAAAGGGCTTCAAACCCTCCAAATCCAAATATGTCAATGCATTGGAAACAAGAAACTTTCATTCCAAACTGTTCATATATTTAGCAACAGTTTAGAACTGCAGTACCTTTTTCACCTCATCTCACTCAGTTTGTGTCCCCAGCTTGTGCAACTTTCACTTTTTAACCTAAGGTTTTGCTTCTTAATCACAGAGGGAAGAAGTTAGATAATGAGAGTCACAGACAGAGGGGTCTTTATTTACAGCATGTTGCACATCTGGGTTTTCTCTCAAACTGCCAACTTCTGTAAACTGGGTTGTGATTTTTACCATGAACCACATTTTATATTTGTCTATCAAGGTTCCTTGAGGCCTTGAATATCCCAGAAAGAAATATGTTTTCTATATTTCAGAGCTCTGTAAAGTAGGAAATGAACAGAAAAACCCACACTGGACCTAGTAATGCAGAGTATTACATAAGAAAATGAAAATGGGTTACAAAAATGATAAATCACCCACCACATGCAGGCTGGGACAGCAGTTTCATTTCCAAATTAAGACTTGAAAAATATAAGTTCTGTTTCTAGCTCATTGCAAATTTCCATAGCAAACTATTATTTGATTTCTCTGTGTTTCATGTCTGCAAACAAAAACTAAGCCCTTCTTTTATCTATCCTGCCTATTTACATGTTAAGATTTTTTGGAAAGGAAGCTGAGAAGTAACAGCACTAGTGGAAACTGTTTCTTGGCTGGGTTCTTAAGTGCCCAGTCTCATCTAGACTTGGGCTTCTGCATTTACTCTAGCACTGATGAATTTTCCCTGAGGCACACAAAAACATCATGCTGCTACCAGAATATATTGCTAAGAAAACCTTTAAGCCAACAGCAAAAATCATCTCCAGTGACATCATTTGATGTTTCATATCACATTTGACTTGTAAACACAATAACTTGTTATATCTTCTACTTTACTGACTAGGACATTATCATAATGCTCTTTTACTGACCTGATGGATGCACCAATAATTCTTATCCATCATGTGTCCTGTTCTGTTCCTCCACAACCACAATGCTTTATACAGAGGGCTTCAAATATTTTTACATATCAACCACTAATTTAATATAATGTCCTCTGCATGCAGCCCACCTGACCCCAGAGATTTCCTCAGTGAATCCAGGTCAAACCCTGCCTCCTCCCAGATGAGCATTTCCAGGTTTGTGCTATGCAACAGGTTTTCTTAGAGAGCAGGGGGACTCAATAGATCCGTATTTTCTAAATTACATATGTTGAAAGATATTCTAGGCACTCTATAATTAGCCAGCAAGGAAAAGCATTTCTGATTCATTAGGTCAACTTTAATGGTTTCCTCATTAAAAGTTTTCACTGTTAAGCTGACAGAAGCTAGAATTTAATAGTAGCTTCCAGCACTTTCTTTATTAGCCGATCTCTATTGAATCAGTCTTTTATCACCTGAAGAGGTATTTTAAATGGAAATTCCTCAGCCCCAAGCAACCTAGATTGACCAAAGGCCTAGAGATTGCTCTGTCCCTGCTTTAATAAACTGACTGTATGTATTGCTGCAAAGGTCAGTCCTCATTAGTCAGTGATGGCTACGCAAGATTTAACACGTTATATTCCAGCATTAATTTGTCATTTGTTGATCCTGACCTATTCTTGGTGATATAAAGTATCTTTTAGGGGGAATTTATCAATATGAATCTCTGGAGACGTCTAACAAGAATTGTTTCCCTCCCCCCTGGTTCACAGTAGCTGGATAATTCTGTGGTCTGGACAAGCTAACTACTGTTAATGCAGCAAAGTATAGAATTAAGCTCTTTTACTGTCCCCTTTGAGTACAAATCAGTCAAAGAAAAGTGACAGGCTCATATTCTATGTGCCTGGGAATAAGTACTTTGGCAGGTAGCTCATAGAAGCTTAGATTCCCCTTTGTCATGTTTCAGCCAAATGAAATCACATCTTATGCTAATATTCTTGTGTTTGCAGGGGAAATTATGCTTTCTTTAAAAGGGCAAAATTGTATTTCTTCCATTTTTTATTAATGCCCCAGCTGCTACACATTGGAATTTCATGGAGAGCAAGTCTACCCAGCTCTAGACAGCAATGGCCTTGTACAACCTAGTTATCTCAGAATGTATAAACTGCAAATATAGTGAAGAACTGGGTCCACTGAAACAAATCAAGATTGCTCTGTGTTTACTAAAAACTATCCTCCTCAGGAGACTAACTTAATTTTCTTAACAGCTTTTTAATAGATCTCTTGCTCTTAGTTTGCAAGTCACTCAAAAAAAAGGCAACTTCCTCTTCAAACTTCTACTTTCTGTGGGGAATTTGAGCAACTCAGAGTATTTTAAAGGAATTGCTTGTCTAATGAATTAGGTATTGTCCCAGTACTTGGGAAATGGGGATTCAACCCATGCAGCTCTCTCTGAGGCTGCATCTGACCTTGAAGAAACTCTCTCTTAGGGTTTCAATTTCCACAGACAAAAAGTAAAGGTGACATTTACCTTCTCCTGTGTTTGTTCTGTCTTGTCTGTCTGGATCATAAACCCTATGTTGCAAGGGACTCCCTTTTGCAATCTGTAAAATGCCTAGCATGGCACTTTAAAGGCTGTAACAGCTCGTTTAATACAAATTTAAAACAGTAATTCATATGTCAACATTTTTTCCCATCATAAGCCTACATAGGTGCCTTAAGTAGAGATGTTTCTTTTAAAAAGTACCAGGTGAAAGAACTAAGATCCCATGAGATGGAAAGACATTACCAGAGGCAGTTCACCTCCTCACTTCTTCCATCTTATCAATCTACCTAAAATTCCAGTTGCATTAATTTTAAATTTAACAGCTTGTTAGCTAGAGAAACATTTTTGGTTAGACACTGAAAATGGCACAGAAGAGAGAGGACTTTAGTCTTGGCCAGGGTGTTTGGCTTCACAGAATTCTCTCATTTCAGTAGCAATTTATAGGGATTCCAGGAACTCAGCTGGCAATGATTTGATTTTTTTCATGTTAATCTCCTCTTAAGGAAAACCAAAACTGGCATCTAAGTTAACATTAATATGTAGCTATCCATAGCTGCAAAAGCTTACTGGCACAGGAGTGACCTTGGCATCCTTCATCAGTGCCTCATGATGCTAATGGAGGATTAATACAGGGAGGAGGAGGCAGCAGCAAAATAGGGAATAGATGGGGAAATGTGTGGGCAGTAAAGTAGCAATAAGCTTTCAAAGCTTTTCCATGCCCATAACCCATAAAAAGTGGCTGAGAGGAGTATTTACAGAACCATTCTCTGGAACCAGGGTGAAATAATTCAGTATGACAGCAGTTTAGAGACTCTGTGTAAGAAAAAAAAAATTAATTATAGATGAGGAAAATTATAAGCAGTATAGTAGTACCAGCAAGTAGGCACCTTGAACTTCTCATACTGGCTCTATTGCTGTGGCTACTTTTGACTGCCAAAACACCTCAAACTCCCTTGTTTGCATTAGCATATGTGTCTTAAACAGACTCTGTGCTGCCATGAGCAGCATCAGAACAGAGGTCAAGGGTAGCTGTGAAGGATGACTGTAAGTGTGGCATCCAACCATAGGCCCACTTCCAGTTTTTGTTTGGGTTTTAAAAAAAAGCCCTTAGACAAGATGCAGAGTGGCAGACTTCTTGCTGAACAGAGCAATCCTTGAAGGAGGAAATAACAGGAAGGCTTAGAGGCATATGGAACCCATTAGAAATGGCATGTTTGCAGGGACAGATTATAAATTGGATCAACTAGAAAAGCATCTGAAAAAAAGGCCTGTGTACAATTCCATCTTGTGTGAACAGTCTCAATCCAGATGAAGTGGGTTTCTAGACAGAGACTTCACTTTTCCATTGTTTCTTCATTTTACCACAATTGGAAAAGGCCCAGAAGTGATGACAGCAGAAGCCCTCTGCACTCTAAGACCCATCCTGGGACAGAGAGAAAGGGGAGAGGAACGATTGCCACCATAATATACAACCATTATATCTCCAGTGTCTACCCAAAACAGAAAGGAACTATTTCAAAGGTTTAATGAGGCCATAATCCACATTTGGGCAAATGTTCAGACCTGGATGCAGTGGACATGCAGCACTATCCCAAAGTGACACTCACTGGGATAGTGTGTGTCTCTCTATCTCCCTGGCAGGCCCACACTCTGAATGCAGATTTCAAATCCTTTCTCCCCCTCTACCTCTCAACTTCTGCTAACTTCCCTAATTATGCAGATGCAGGGGATTTTAACCTAAAAGAATAGCAAGCAGTCATTCATTAGCATCGGACATGCAAAACAAATTTAGCTAAGCTGATTACTGTAATGGAGTAGCCAAGAGCACTGCTCAAATTGACAAGGGAGCAGGAATGCCTTTGATAGTCTCAGTACAAGGAGCTGTCTATTTTTGTGAAGTCTCATGTTTCCTAATTACCTTAATGCTGTAAGAATTAGGTACTACCAGTGTACAATCACTCACACCGGGCTGGGTTCACAGCCTTCCATCCCATGGTGCTTGCAGGGAATTCAATCTGATACAAGAGGTCTGCCTGTGACAGCAGCAGCGTCAGACAGCTCCTGTGGAATAATCAGCTGCACCTCAGGATAAGGAAAACCCTGAAATGCCACAGGGCAGAATTCATGGTGGAGTAAAGGATATGCTACAGGCATGAAGGCAGCTGTAAATACCTCCTGAGTTGTGCTTTGTGCCTTGCTGAAACCTTTCTCAATGACAGCTGCACCACAGCAGACTGCCCCCTTGAAAGTCCCTCTCCTCTCTAGCACAGACAAAAATGAGGATGAACCTGTCTTCCTTTCAGCACTGTGAAAGCAGCTCTGCATGTGTGTCAGAAGACGCACAACACAACCTCTCATCCCAGCCATCACCTGTAACCCATGCACAACCCACACAGATCTCAGGATGAACCTGGCACAGCAAAGGAGTACAGCAGCAGGGACGCCCTGACATAACCTGAGAGCAAGTGAGCTGGAGGTCCTGGAGAAGGTTAATTTTCCATTCACCCAGCCCATTCCAGTAACACTCAAATTTAGGCCTGGAGGAGCTGCATAGGTGATGTTGGATGTCAGGTGTGATGTGTGCTGCCAGAGCTGAGCATGTCAGTGCTGGTAGACATGAAGCAGGACCTTCTGTGCTAACCTCATGGTGTGTCCTTCACGGCCCAGTATTTTTCTCTGTGTGTTTATTTATGGGCAGATTTTGAAAAAGAAAGCAAAGCATCCTAAAATGGGAACAGATGGGGTCTGCCTATTATCCCAAATCATTCTGTGACAGAATAAAAACAAGCAAAGGCTCATGTGTGGCAACCTGCAGTGCAAGACACAGAGCAGACCCCGCTGACAGGCAGTATCTTGTTGCTGAAGAGACCCAAGCTGCTCCCCTTTCCTGTTCTTCAGCTCAGTTACT